>QJOA01001126.1:0-10948 GCA_004155915.1 Monosporascus sp. CRB-9-2
TCTTTGCCTCGAGAAAATCTTGCCAATCGTTCGATTAGTCGATGCTCATCCATGCGAACGCGCTGCATGCGCCGGCGATCATAATCGCCGTGAGGATGCCGGCGCCGGCGCGGTCGCCCCCCGTGAGTTCCCGGAAGGTGGGCATGGTCGGCTGGTCGGACCCGGCCTGAAAATTACCCCTTGAGGTGCCACCGGAAGAATTGGTCACGGGAACCGGGTTGTTGTGGGTCATGACGCTCATGAGCGCGCCGAGGACGTTCATCTGTTGACCGGCACCGACCTTGCCGTCAAATTGGCCCGTGGTCCAGTGGAAGCCGCAGAATCGGCCGTTGCTGCCGCCCGTGCACTGTCTCACAGCAGCCACCGCGCTCGTCTTCAGCGTCGGGAGGACCCTATCCCTCAGGTAGGGAGCCAGTTGTATCGCTGATCCCAGCCATCGGTGGAGATACCCCTTGAACGACTCCATGTCCGTGTTGCAGTTGCCTGGCTCGCAGGAGGGCTCGAACGCAACGCCTTCCCTGAAGAAGATATCGAGGGTGCGATTGACAAGCAGGTCGAGACGGTCTCTCCACTTGGCGTCGCCGTTCGTCTGTCCATAATTAGCGACACTGCTTCAACCAAAACCGAATCCTCCTTCCCAAAAGCAACAGTTTGAGTATTGGGTGCGCCGTGACATACATGATTATACATGACAGCACACCCCTGTATAAGCAGGGCGGCATTGTAGGAAAATTGGGCCCTGTTGGTGTCGGTGCAGTCGGGAAGATGGGCGCCGTCGTAGACATCCCCCAGATCGCTGATGTAACCGAGATCTTCGATGAGCTGGTAGGTTCGATCCGCTAGTTCGCCGTACGTCGTGTTGTCGAAGTAACGGGAAAGCCGAGTTCCGATGTTGAAATAGCAAGCATTCGCGATGGCTAAGCATGGGGATCAGCATCTCTACGCCCAAGAACGCGCCCCCTATCCTGATTCGGCATCAACGGGAAGCGGGGTTTCCACGTACTGTTGATATAGTTGTATCCGTTGTTGGACGGGTAAACCTGCCATCTCAGACCCCATTCGCACCTGCCGTCGGGCACACGTCGGTCCTCGTTGGTCTGCTCGTTGAAGACGGCCTGGGCCAGCGCCAGCCACTGCGGCTGGTCCTCGGGGGGGTCGGGGAATCGTGTCTCGGCGGCCAGCATTGCCGACAGGGCCCAGAATGCCTGATCATCGTTACCCATGGAGGCGGACCAGTTCGTCGGCATATAGTCCCTGTTCGGGCCCGTCTGATGTAGCAGGGCTGTCATTATCATGTCGTCGTACCTCTCGTCTCCGGTGTGAACACGGTAATCGAGCAGAGTCCCCCACATGGCACCTCCCTGCCACCAGTAGTAATCGCCATCCGGAGGAGGACCGGGCAGGATACCGGGGACCCAGCCCGGTGTATCGATAGGGTAGAAAGAAATAAGATCTTCGGCGACGAGAGCTGCTACCTCCCTGATGGAATCTGCGTGGGATACCGTAAGCATCAACTTGGATTGTGATGCGAATCCGCCAACCCTGCGACGCGCCGCAGCACGACGCGAGAACTACTACTCGTCAAGAATATCTTACCTTCATCTTCTATGTCAACCTCTGGGAGGGCGCCTAATGCCCTATCGGCGATGAGACCGATCGCGGTCAATAGGGGCGCCGACAACCTCACCATGATGATGATGAGCAGTCCGCGACGGGGTGGTCGGGTAGGAAATGAAGAAGCACGGTATAGAACCGCTCACATCCAGGGAGGGGATGAATAGATTTCCGGTTATGTTTATTCCTGAACGAATGTTATGTGTCGCCTATCACCCAAGAAACGAACGAATAAAACGTGAGATGGGATGGATGTTTTTGCAAGGACGAGGTCGGATCGAATGCGCATATGCGATGATGAAAGTGGACTTGGATGGTTGGGGGACCGTCAAACAAAGGAATCGAAGAATCCAATCAATCGGACAATGTGACGGAGAGCAGGGGAATGGAAATCAGGGGACGGCAAGGGGAAACCGGGTCTTGCGGCTGATGATGATGAGTAAGGGTATGATTACCTTACGGGTAGGGAGGGTCGCATAAAAATCTCACTAGAGAAGGTCGTAAAAGAGGGCCATCAACAGCCAAGTTAAGGCGCCTGTACAGGTGATGGCCGAGACCTAAAACACCGTTGATGGCCAGAAAGCGCCCGGAGAGTCCACCGAGACGCCCCCAAAATTACAGTGGAAGTACCCTTCATGCCACTGTATTGTGAAGTAGCAGATCGGTGTCAGGTCTTCCAATGCCGATTAACCAGAGTCCACGAGCCAGCCCAGCACGACCCAAGCCATATGAGAAGAAATTGGCGCCTATGATTCGCTCGACAAGCCCGATATACGTAGGCACAGCCTCAATGCCCAGATACGGGTTGCGTATGCCCACTCGCTCGTTTATTGCTCGCATTTTATATTCGTATTGCAGCATTGTTAAGAAAGAGATTTGGGAATCTGAACCAAGCAGGCAACAGGACCACTGCCCTAACTAAAGCCTCATGAAGTCTTGGCAGATATTTATGCAGCAGCCGCTAATTAATGGGTAGCCCTGCGGATGGGATATGATGAAATCTAGCCTATGGAATGCCTAGACCTGTTGTCCCTCTTCATCTCTTCATGATCGATAACCAAGCAGATGTGCCAATTAATTGACCTCTGTAAACCTGCACCCGCATGCACAGTGACGACATCAAATCTGTGTGATACATGTAAATCAAGTAGTCGGTTGCCCACTGGACGGCACTGCCATCCAGCCTGGATTGCGAGGCGCAAGTTCTAGAAACTTCCTAGGAGGCACACCTATCAGACAAGCATCAATTTAACATTAGTAGGGGAAGATGATGTGCTGAACCCTAGAAGACTCGAGCTCGTCCATTCAATAGCAGTCCGCAGATACCTACATATGGATTCACTGTACAGCAAAGAAGGACTGCTTAAGCATTACAGCAAGTCCAAGATGCAAGACCCAAGACAATCAGAAATGGAGCGTCATGGCTCTTATTCATGTGGCGCAGAGTGATGCTATTTCGATCCGATAGAAGAGCGGTCCCTGAAAATGTGCTGCTACTCCCACCCTGATTCACCGCCTCCACTCGCTTCTGCTTCCTCTCATCCTCGCATCGCTTCCTTTTTGGTTTCGGGACACAGGCTATTCCCTCGTGATCCCCTTGCTGCTGGGCTGAACCCGAGCGCGGTCGAGTGGGTTGTCTCTTGGTGTGGACGCCGGCAGGAAACACGGCCGTCCGTTGTGACCCATTCAGCTGTAATAAGCCGAGGTCGCAGAGACTCGAAAATCAAAATAAAACACGAAATGCATTCCGGTCCTGTTGAGCCCTTTCCTTTCCTTTATAACCTAGACCTGTGGAACCCGGTGAAGGTGAATCCAAGTGCCATCCGACGCCCCTAACTCCGAGAACCTGAACGCCGCATCCGAATGTGCAACCAGGCTTGATGATAAATTCCAGGCATCAGCGCCGCCGGGGAGAGGGGAAGACCTCCAATACTCTATGCCTGTTCAAAGTAATGCCCTTTTCCTTCTAGGGAGCGTCAAGAAGATTCGTATATCCGCGCATATATCTAGACGTACGGCGGTTGTGTTTAGTGCGCTTTCGTATCATTGACTCGTGCGTTTATTTTTTCTTCTTCAGCATGCCAGAAAATCTCGATCATGATGCTGGTCATAGACGTGTTCTCTCGATGGGCGGTCGTTAATATCATGAGTAGTGAGTGTAAAGAAACGAACAAAAGAAAAGGTTGATGGGTCGAGAAGTGAAGACACCACTGACTGATTCGTCAGTGCCGCTTCTTCTTCCTGCCCACCCGCAGCAACTTCGTCCGAAGCCATAGCAGGAACATGTGCCATGCGCTATGCGTCTTCTTCTTGGCCGAGGTGCTGCGCTTGGCCCCCTGGAAGCCGGCCCCCCGGGCGCGGCCCGCTTCGTTGCCGAACGCCGGCGGGTGGCTGGCGTCCAGGTTGTCGTAGTTGCTGCTCGCGAACTTCTCGGGCTCCTCGAGGGGCGTCGGCGTGTTCTTGCGCGATAGGCTGGGTCGGGTGATGGTCACGCTAGGACGGTTGGACAGGCTGGGCCGGCCGCTGCTCGTGGCGCTGATCTTCCGGCGGTGCTTGTTGTGCAGCATAGCCTCCTCGAGCTCGGCCGCCTCCTGGCGGGCCTGGACCGCGTTCTGCTCCCGCAGGGCCGCGGCCGCCTGCCTCTCGGCCTCCTGGGCCCGCTTCTTGTCGGCGCGCTCGCGCCGCCTGATCTCCTCGCGCGCGTATTTCTCGTCCTTAGCCTTCTCCTTCATCTCGAACTTGCGGCGAGCTTCGCGCAGGTGCTCGGCGCGCGTCACCGTGTCGAGGTCCGACTTGGCGCGCAGCCGGAAGCCGTTCTCGAAGGATGACCGTATTGGCGACATTGGCGCGACGGGACTGGTCGGTGATCTGATCGGTGATTTGATCTTTTGGCTGGAGGGTGCGTTGGACGGGCTCGACGATTCCACCGCTCGGTCTGCGTGTCTGTCGGACCGACTGGCGTCGCGTGACAGGCGCGGATACTGCGCCGGCGTCGTCGAGGTTGTCGATGTCGCCGCTATCGTCGATGTTGAGATGGATCGCGAAGTGTTAATCTTGAGAGTAGGGAGTTGGCACGCGCCTTCTCCGAATGAAGATGACGTGCTTCGATGCTTAGGTGAGGGACGGGTGAGGCCCAAACTAGGTTGTGAGTGTGAATAGTAATTCGTAGGTGGCTGATAATAATGGTGGTTTTGAGGGCGGTTGATGTTTAGACTGTCGCGGTGTTCTTCCAGGTGGTCCGCACTTGTATTGTTGTCATCGTCGTCCTCGTCCTCATTGATGATGGGCGAGTAGTCACGACTCTCGGCCGTCAAGGACGCAAGTGAGTTTGCGTACACAGGCGGGGTTGACGTTCGAGGCACCTGCTTGGAGGGGTGTATGAACGTGTTGCCTACGCGGGGCGCACCGCTCCCGCTATTCGATGTCGCGACGCTGTTACCGCTTATGGATCGCGAATGTGAATGATGATGTCGTCCACCGGCGACTGAAACCCCAGTACCGCCGACGACGTAGCCAGGCGTGATCCCAGGTGAGCTCACGTCTATCAACGACCGTCCTGCTCCCGCCGACTCGTAGGTTATTCCGGTCGACGAGGCTTCTGCTCCCCAGCCAGAGCTTGTAAACTGCTCATCTTGCTCATCCCACCCTCTGTCCAGGTCTAATGAGCTCTTTTCCGAGTGGGCCTGAAGTTTCTTAAAGATAGGCTTCACAACTCCATTTGCCCTGGATTTGGTGATTTTATGGTGGCCAACCCCGAGTGACCCAATGCCCGGTAAACTCTGTATCGCAGTCATGATTCCCCAACCAGAACAAGCTTGCACCAAGAACGTCGAGTGAACCTAAGGTGAAGCGGGATGGATGGATGGACGGGATCGGGAGAGCGACCTGAGATATTTCCAATTGGCGGTCAAACCAGCTTGCTACCCGACGGCGGACTCGCTCTCTACTTGACTGTTGTGCAACACGATCAACCCGCCGGTTGGGGGGCAAGCCGTCGATAATAGATAGGAGCACTGACGCCAAGCAGGAGCTTGCAAACGGGCCCAAGCGGCGGTATCACCGGGTCACTCGCATTGGGCAAGGCTTGGAAATGAGAAGGGTACCTTTCGCAATATCCCGATATCCACAGGGCTAATACGACAACCGAAATAGTCAGTCGCCGGGGTTCGTGCCGGGGGGTCAATAAATCGCGAAAAGAACTTTTCTAGAACGACATTTTCAGTTCGCGGCACTGTCTAGTTTTACAAGGGATTGCGGAAACGTGAAGGCGATCAATCGATATCGGTCGCAGATGCCGGTGATCAGACTGCGGTCAAAGAGCCTGCGGGCCCTGCTCCGACTCGTCAGGGCCAGCGAGGGGGACGCGGTCAAGGCTCACTAGTAGGGGACGGGGAACCTGGAATATGAACGCGCGGAGAGCGACACAAAGGTGACGAGAATGGCAGTGTGGAGTCCAGCGCAGATAGGGGAAGTACCTTCGTCCGACTACCGCCGCAATGTAATAAGCGTTATTAAGAAGCTTATTAGCGGTGACGATGGGGGGGACAAGATTATGAAGGATCCATGGTGGAGAGTTTATGGCTTCGCCTGTGTTGGTGCGCTGTTGTTGATGAGGCGGAGACTCTCATCTGACCGAGGGAAGTGGAGGCGTAGGGAGGTCTCTTGCAGCGCAGCAGCTGAACATTTATTAGTAGTATGTCCGAAGCGAAGCATCAAGACGAAAGAAAAGCGCGCAGCCGACAACACATAAACTGGACAATAATATGTAGGCACACTCTCTACGGGCATGCGGAATGGCGCCGAGCATGTGGCAGTGAAAGAGTGAGATCTGGTTTTCGTCACTAGCCCCTCTGACGAACTCTAACACTGCGAAACTGGAGCTGGCGGAATGCGCCTTTCAGCCTCATTCTCATTCCTGCGGTTGACCTTCCATTCAATGTCCAAAAGAGGGGAAGATCTAACTTTAAGGGGGAGAGGGACATGGGGCCTGCGAGACTATTGATGGTGCCGACTGACCACTGAGAATGCGATCGACCAGACGGCGACACGGTCAACCGAGGGGCCGGGAAAAAGATCTAGCTAGAGTTTAAGGGGGAGGAGGGAAGTCCTTGAAGAACGCGGGAAACCCAGCCACTTGCAACCCTTTGCGGCACCCTCCATCAACGAAGTGGTACGTGTGTAGTGGCTCGGTAATCACTGCCCCGTCAGCCATACTAGTAGAAAATATTTTTGTGTCTCGGCCAGTTTTTGTCTCCCAAGGATGTATGGTATGGTGTGCATAGTTTGGTGATTTCAAGTTAACCTATCAATTACCCACATCCTTCGGCGAAGAGATACACAATACGTTGCCTACGTAGTGGGTAGTGATGAATACTGCCACAGGAGGACATCTGAGTTTACCTACAGCACATAATAGTATGCATGATTCGGATAGGCAGGACCTCAACAAGGCGGAGGACACTGAAGAGAAGAGCGGGAGGAAACTGAGCCGACGGTTCCGTCCACAAGCCACCGGTTCCTTCAGAACTACACTATCTATCGGTGCTTACTCTATACGGATAGTTCTAATGACGACTTGGAGAGCGACCAATGGTACGATCCGGTGGAGGCCTCGGCCAACATGCAAGTCTAGATTCGACTCAAGAAGGCATCCCCTCGGCAACCCCCTAATAAACTTTGCATGCAGCTGCTGCGGTGAATGCCGCTATCTCTTCCCCACACTCACTCGCTTGCTGATAAACAGTCGATCGAGACGTCGTTGATGCATATACCATGCCAAGTACACGTAGAAGAAGTAGTCTGGCGGTGATGATTTCCATTCGACTCTCTTTCAACGAACTTTTTCCACTTTTATCATCAATTCATTCGTCGAAAACATAGGTGACTCAACCGGATGCCGACTGCATAGGAATTGCAGGACATCACAAAAGCCCCTTCGGAATCTCTTCGGCTGCGGCATAAACCATGGTTGTCGAGGGCTGTTAATCCGAAGCCCCAAACGAAGGCACATAATATTCTGCCACTATGTGTATCGGAAACGCAGGCGACCCGGTGATCCTACCATATATATTTTAGGAAGGTCTAAGTGACTCGATACGCATGCGCATGACTCGGGGTCTTGCGTTTGAGAGTTGGAATCGAATCTTTCGCTCGCTTCTGCTTTATCCGCCCGGGCTCGGCACAATACCCAACTTAGGTAGGCTTACCAGTCTCCCGGGGCATTGATTCAAACGTCTTGCTTCCCTAGTCTACACAATCCACGTACATGGTCGTACGAACATATGTAGTACTTACCTACATCGCGGGGATGAGTGAATACACATGTGCACAACTTTCGGGGAGGAGAGGGCCGAGAAAGCATCGAAATGCCTTTCTTTCTGGCATGCTAGGCGTTTCAGCCGGCCTTTTAAGATAATATCATCAATCATATCTACGGTACAATGTGACAAAGCTGCGAGATCGCGAGATCCCGGATCAATCAATCCCTTTCAATTGGCGGACTAACCATTCAGGGACCTCCAATTTAAATCCCCCCCCCCCCCCCCCCCCCCGCCCGGGGGGGGGGGGTTGTGTTCCCTATTCCAAGTCCCACACCCAACTCCTATGTAGTATTTCACAATGAGCATTAGATCTGCAGTTCAGCCGAATCACACTACCATCGTCCACGGCCGTACTAAGCATGGCGCTTACACACGTTCAACAGCAAGCGTAGAAATAAGTGACGGGCTTACCATAATGACAGACTTGCTTTGGCTCTGGATTCCTAGAGCGCGTGTCTAGGAGGTTGGATGAGGTATATTTACGTTGGAGCGGGAGATATTCTATTAACTTGCGCCCTGAAGCCTCCTCATAGAAAACTATACCACACTCCAAACCTTCCCATGCCGGCGCTCTTGGCCCTATATTATTATCCCCGTTCCACTCATACACAACTTTTCTACTCCTCTCTCATACAGGAAAGGCCAGATACTAAGCGACTGGCAACCCCCCATAATCTGGGCCGTCTGGGTCGTTGAAGTTGAAAAATATCTCCTCCACGACCCTCCACGACCATCAACGACCCTGCAAGGCATGTAGGCCGCAAGGATATCCTATTTTCCTATACCCACCTCAACCTGGGTCTTGGTAAGTTGGCCCGCCGTTGCAGAAAGCCAGCATGTCACTGCCACTAGATTTTAATATAAGCTTTTGTTAGGGACGCGCATCCAGCATAATCCAGGATGTGGGCAATATTTCAACACTATGTAAAGGTAGGTATCAACTAAAGGATATCAGCGCGGCGTTTATTGCGAAAATGTCCAGAGAAAAGACACGTAATTTAGTAATACAGCCTGTTCTTGTGCACTTATACACGGGATATTCGCCGCCGCCTACGCTCATATACCACATCGCATCCATTAGCCTCGCAATCGAAGCTCCAGCCATTTGCAGCGTCGCAGTTGCAAATATCATTAATGAACGTCTGTAGACCTCTCTTTGCGAGAGACTTGTGCAAAGGGTGCTACAATGAGACACTGGCATTCAATATAGGTGTCAGATCTGAATAGTGAGGAAAGATGTGAGGCCCCACGCTCTGGCGGGACACTGTTAGATCTCGTAGTAGGGGAAATCCCCGAACTGCCCGATAGCTGACAGTCCATGCTGAAAATATCACTATGCCAAAACTTCCGCTCTATCCGCATCGGCTCTCTCCCCATTACCGATCAGAATGCTGATATCGGCTTATTACGCAATGTCATTGTAAGTGGCCCAGCGACGACCCACGGAGGCCGGAAGTAACGGTGAGCACAGCACGTGCTTACTTCGACGTGACTTGCCCGTTGGTATGTTTCATACTATCCGAACCAGATGTTTTTGTAAATATATCAACAGTTATTATCCCGTAGTAAACTGGGAGCTTAAGTGCGTTATGTAACCGATCCGTTCTATCGGCAGAAGACAACTTGCTTTGAACTTGTGCTATAAACCTCATTACCGTCAGTGACGTGGGCAATACAGTAGCGAGGCCGGTGGCGTTACATTACATCTATTCGAATCATGGTATTTCCACCTCTTTAAATGGTAATTTCAGGCGACCCCGCCACCGCATTGTCTTATCGTTGAAAATGAGCGTTGGGAGGCGGCGGCTTGCAGTGATGGATCGTTTGAAGGGACGGCGCCGTGGATAAACGGGAGTGACGCTAAGATGCTTCGAAGCCCCGTATGTGCTACGCCAATACTCAAAGCATAGAGTTAAGCGTAGGAGTTATACACCAGTCTCCCTATAGCTAGCTTTGTAGGGTGAAACCCATGTCAAGGCGCCTAGACTAAAGACTCAGCCTGCTGTAGTAAGGTGTCTCAGCTCCTTCTGTGCACACGAATACATGTAGTAACGCAGGCTTCCCACTGTGCCCGGCGAGGCTATGCTATAGATCAACCCCTATTCTCCAGCATCACTGTCTATTTTCTCTATGTCGGTAACGGCATTATTTCTTCCATCCTGATCCTGACGTTCAATTTGACGTTCTGACACCGCAGCCTATAGAGTACGGAATTCAGACATATTTCCTGTCCTAGGTGTCTCACTCCTCCTATGTGTATAACCGCCCACAGTCGTCCTTGGAGACCCAGTATCCGACCCTCGATATAACGACCCACACGATATTACAGCAGTTGCAATATTACAAGCAATTACAGGGCCACAAGCTATGAGAATTGGCAGTATGAATACTCCCATGTCACTGGCAAAAGCGGTTCTGAGCGGAAGTCATACCTACGTAAGAGGTTGAGGATTACTAGGATTATGGGTGCAGCTTTGAACGTCCCGGGTTTATACAGCCTCTCTATAGTCCCGTGAGTCGCGTTACACCCGAGCATATACCAGGTAATACTTCAATCTTCGGAGTCATTCATCGCCCAGTGGGCAATCGCGGAGACGAGAGTGTGGTATGGGCAATCCAATATGGTTATAGCAGATTGATCGAGTCTAACCCACCTAGCAAGAAAAGGGGAGTGTGTTGCCTTCGAAGACATTGGCAATCCACTGTTCGTACTGTATGTCGTTATATGTTAGTTATCTTACCGTCTCGGACTTTACTGACCAGTTGGGTCTAGTCGACTATTCTCAATTAGAGACCGGAGGGACAAAACCATGTTTCGATGATCTCCGCCTGGGATATGACATCTGGGATCGCCCATGGCAATATAGTGTCTGATGGAGAAAAGAAGGAAGTGTCAATACACTCGTAATTTTAGAATATCGACACACCCGAAAGGCCAGGCACTATCCGAATGGAAGCCTCCTCCTGAATTACGATAATATCCAGAGCGCTGATAATCACTGTCTGTAATCATA
>QJOA01001127.1:0-10944 GCA_004155915.1 Monosporascus sp. CRB-9-2
TTTATTCGTATGTATTTTTCTTAATTAATTATAAATATGCGATTTTGGCGATTTTGTATGGAAAATGGTGGCGCGTTGGGGGGGTGGAGCGTGAGGGGGGGTCCATCTTAGAACGAGATGGGAATTGGGCTAAGACGGCATCGAATCAGCACTGCAGTCAACGAGTTAGGTAGAACTATCTCAGAATAGGCGGTACGGGTAAGAATGCCTCGATCAAGGTGATCGAGTAAACCAACTGTACTTGTAGCAAAGAGTACAGGAAAAAATGCGTCAGACCGTACGATTAATGCACTCAATCTGCTCTTTGTAATTACAAAGAGGTCGTTTATGGGCGTTGCACTTGTTTTCAGCCAGGACAATGATGTCGTTTGCAAAGAAACCGGATATAAGCGGCTCAGATTAGAGCCCCTGAACTGGCGATAGCCGCCATATCTGAGGACAACATTTGTCAACTTAGGAGAAGAACTTCGTTCTACCACGGCAACCTAAGGCGCTCAGTATAATCGTACACAATGAACCGTAGCGGACGTGGTATCAAGCGTCGGTATGACGAGGGCAGCAGCAGCCGATCCAGCGGAACCGCCCGACCGGTATGGGAGGACGCATTCAACCGACGGGTCCGCAAACTGAAGCAACTCGCAATCATGCAGCACGGCGATGAACCAGGAATCCCAGTGTTGTCGTTCCAGTTTGTCGGGGAGCGGCAGATCAGGGACGCGCACCAAGCACTGTCCTCGTTCGGCCGAGGCGGCAGTCTGCGTGACCGGGTCGCTACCCTCACGCCCGCAGACGGCAGCGTCACCGAGCGAGCCGCCAAGAGGCAGAAGAAAGGGAAGAATGCCGAGAAGCCGGCCCAGCCGTCCGACAAGAGCGACAGGGACGAAAAGGACAAGAGCGAGGAAAAGCCGAAGAAAGAGGACAAGGCAACCATACTCAAGCGTTTCGACGCCGACCTTGATCACTACCTTAAAGACAACGCAGAGAAGGAAACTCCGAGCGGGAGTGCGAGCAAGCAGGAAGTCAAGGCGCCGGTGGTGAAAAACGCCGGAGACAAAAAAACGGACAAGGCTCCGGTAGAGAAACGTAAGGAGGGGGCTGAACAGTAGAAGTCGCATGTAAACGAGTTGCTTCGTTGTCACGGAAAAGGGCCCCACTACAGAGCCCATTAGAGCTTCAGGGGTCATTCGGGACAACGTTGATCCTTTCCGGAGCCCTAGAGCCCTATTATCAGTGGATCACCCACAACTAGTGGGATCACCGCTTCTAGCTTCCTAGATATCATCATCATCAATATCAAAATATGCTCAAGAGCTGTGCAGCTGCTCCCTAGTAAGTGTGACATTCGTATATAGGCCAAAGTAATTGCAGAGTTGACTGTGTTCTGATTTCATTCTATCTCATTTCCCCTTTTTTGTTCTCTCAGATCCATAGCTTGGACCTTTGATGAGTATATATCACAGCAGGTCTCTCAGGCATTTAAAATACGCGCCTTGTATGGCGTTGCCACCTTTCTGAGACGCATTTTACAAAATAGGCATTCTTGGAAGTAAGTAGGATTATAAAACCGCCCAGTCCGTCATCGTAAGATCTCTGGATGTCCACTCGTGGACTTTCCATCATCCCTTGGAAGTACCGTTCTAGGTTTGAGGATATTCTGCTACCTTCACTGTTGAAATTGGTTTGCAGATGCCCCATAGACTACTGGACTTGCTATTGTCTCTGGCTCTTGGTCATGCAAGCAGTCTAGGCCGGTAACCATTTGGTAATTTCAAGTTTCCGTAGCTAAACATGTATTCTATATTAACAGAAAGAACTTCCGCCTTCAATCATTGAAACACCTACGAGTTTGGCGCTGCAGCCAGTAGTCAGTTGCAAAATCCGATCATTGTCTCTTCGTCTGGAATCAATGCCTATGTTGATGGCTGAATATGCTGTACGTCGTTGGGCCAGGAATAAATAACGCGAGGGGTCCGCGCTCAGGCGTCGTGGTCCGTTGCAGTAATCAAATCCTTCCAGAGCTCCATATTCGCCTTGTGGGAGTCCATAGACCCCATTGCCATCCCATACGCGTCCTTTCCAATAAGTAATCTTGGTGGCAGCTCGAACCCTTTACAACTACCGCGACCCGTTAGAGCGTCCACGATCAGCTTCGCTCCTTTGACCGGGTCGCCCGGCTGGTTGTGATTGTAGGCATCCAGTGCGCCATTGGTGGCGTCAATACCCTCTCTGAGGTCTTTAATCACGTTCTGGGCCCGTAGGCGGTGCCCCCCCGCCAGGAAGTTGGTGCGGAAGTAGCCCGGCTCGATACAGACGACCTTGATGCCCAGGTGCGCGACCTCGGCGCCCATCGACTCCGATATTATAGCCGCGCACGCCTTGCTGGCGCAATAGAGCCCCGCGCCGGCCATTCCGAACCATCCCCCGATGCTGCCGAGGTTGGCCACAACGCCGCCGCGCTGCCCGCGCATGACGGGCAACACCGCGCGGATGACGTTCAGCTGCCCGAAGAAGTTGGTCTCGAACAGGGCCTGCACCTCGTCGCGGCTGCACTCCTCCACGCCGCCACTCAAGATGTATCCCGCATTGTTGACGAGGATGTCGATTCGCCCGTTTGTCTTGGAAGTGATGGACTTGACCGTCTCCGCGAGGGAGGCATCGCTTGCCGTCACGTCAAGCTGTTCCACCACCGCGCCCTTAACTGCCAGGTCGCTTAGCTTGCGTGGATCGCGAGCTGTGGCCACTACGATGTCTCCTTGATTGAGGGCTGCGAGGGCGATCTCCTGACCGAATCCCGATGAACAGCCCGTGATGAGCCAAACCTTCTGGTCAGACATGGTGGATGGCCGTGGATAGGGTGACCAAGAACAGCAACTAAAATCTACGTTTCAAACGCTATATGAGATGAATGTCTGCTCGGAGTTGTAGATGGGTGAAGATAATGTGGGGAGACTGCTGTTGACTGCGAAGGAAGTCGGGGTGGACGTGGAACAATTAGGAAGATGTTTATGCCCCCTGACTAATTTATAAAGGCTGTTAAGACGAGGCCAGACTAAATGCCTCATTGCTTAAGGCGCTGTTGAATTTCTTTTATAGGAGTTCTCTATATCGGTCCGACAATGCTCATGTTGTTGGGGTTTCAACTTTGGGCTCTGGAGTTATATGCCCTTCGGAGTTTGGCCGAACGCCGATTAGGAGATAGGCCCTCTTGACCCGCTATAAGCCCCCACATTTGGCCCCACTGCATCGGGCATAGGCTTTTACCAGGTCTCGACTCTATTCGCGTTGATATCACGTTGGTCATTAAGTTTCCAGTGGCGGTCATACTAATATTCGAGGGCTTAAGGAGCCATGCATAGCGAGTACTGCTGGCCATTGCTCCTCTAAGTGGATATGTCTTTCAGAACCCAGCCTGATTCTGAGTAGTTCGACAAACAGCAGCACAGCCCAACATTCGTTATAGATACGGTAGATCAGACAATATAGAGACGCTAACAGCCTTTTCGCCTAAGTAGTGCCAATCAGTAATGTCCTTATTCTTCCCCCAATTCATCGAAGGAAGTCAAAGTTGCCTGAATCCTATTCTGGATCCTTCCCAGTATCACAGGACTATCGTGATCTCACGCCTGGCTTAGTAAGTTGTAACATATGCCCGCCATACTCTCCCAATTGGCTAATAAAAGACATTCGCCGTTCTCTAGTGGTGGTTAGCAAGGCTACTAATAACTGTGGAGACACTAAAAGTTTAGAGTGGTATTGTCGGCTCCCCAAAGTTAAAAGCAACGCAATCTACTCCACGCACCACCCCAGTAAAATGGATTGCAACATATCCACGGCCACCTAATTTCAATAGATGGCGATAGGGATTCCCCCAAACGGATAACCATGCAGTAAATATAATAAACGTTAAGGGGTATATTAATTAACTACCTTTAATATAATTCAGGGTTTTTTTTATTATCCTTTAAGTTTTAAGCTTTTTCGTTAATAACTTCGTTAAGTTATTTTATTATTTATTTTTTAAATAATTTCGTCAGTTACATATTGAAATTTTAATAAATAATGCAATTTTCCCGGTAATAGAAATATAAAATTAAAAGTTTTTAATAACTTTGTTTTATATTATAAACGTAATATTTAATAAATTTAAATTATTACAACGTTTAAATAATTTTATAAAATCGAAATTGTTTAATTTATTATTAAAAATAAATATTTATATTTTATTAATATAAATTATATTGTAAAAAAATTAAACGTTATTTGCGAAAGGTACAAATATCGTATTTTTTCTATGGCGTTAATAATTTAAAGAGTTTTATACTTTACGAACCCCGGATTTAAAATTTAGGTATTATATAATATATTTGTTAAAATTATTTTTAAACGGTTACGTTACGTTATTAATTAAATTTAAAATAAAGGTTATAATTTTATATCGTAATAATTTAAAATATTATTATAAAACGTTTTAGAAACGTTTTATATATTTATACGGTAATTTAATTATTAATTACCGCGTTATATTTATATTATAATAATCCGTATATTATATATTATTAATTTATTATTTTATACATGAAATTTATTCAGGATAATTATTTTAATTCTTTATATTATAATTACTTATATATAAGATATAAAATAACGGCCGTAACGTATATAAACGTTTATTTTATTTTATTAAAATATTCGTTAAACTTTTTCCAAATTAAATTAATATTTACGCGTAAATATTATCCGTTGAAAATTTACTTTCATAAATTTTGCATTTTTTAAAATAATTAAAAAAGAATTTAAAAATTAAAATAATATTTTATATATTACTATACGAACCGAAAATTTTTTATTTTTATTTTTTTTTTACGTTTTCGTTAAATCTTAATTTTTTTAAAGCAATTTAATATAATTTTTATAATTTTTTGAAATATCCGCCGTAATGTTAAGAACGTATTGATTATAATTAATTAATTAATTTCTTTATTAGATGAAAAAAGGGGTTTTTATGCCGTATTATATTTTGTTTTACCGGATAATATTTTTAATTTTTCATTTATAACGATATTAAATAAGTAATTTATTTAAAAAAAAAGAAAAATTTAAGTACACCGGATTATATAATATTATAATAATTACCGTATATTATTATTAAGTTTTATAACCCAAATTTTGTTAGATTTTAATACGTAAATTATTGAATATAAGGTTATAATTCTTTTAAATAACGCGGAATATATAAATACGTTTATCGGAATGGTAAATAATAATAATTATATTATAAAATTTTCCGAAAATTTTTTTTTACGTTAAAGTTTATATTTAAAGTTTATAAAAGCTTTTTTGTTATATATTAAAACTTTAAAAATTTTTATATCGTACCTAAATAAAAAAGTTTTCATGCTAAGGTTTAATATATAATTTAAGTATTTATTTCGATAACTAGCTTTTTCGAATTTTAATTTTACGTTAATAATTTTTATAATTATATTATTATTTTTTACGTTATATAAAATAAAATAACTGATTTTATTTTTAATTTAAAAGGTATTAATTACGATATTAAGGCTGATATTAATTATTATAATTTTAAAACAGTAATTATATTAATTTTTAAATAAATAACAAATTTTGTAAAATAAATAAGAATTTTTTAACAGTTATTTCTGAAAAATCATATAAATTCGCCTTAATAAATTATTTAATATTTTAATAAATTTTTGTTTATAATTGTTAAAAATACTTTTAATTAATTTTGCTATTATAATATAAAAACTATAAACTTTTTAATTAATAACGTAAAATTTAAAATATTTAAATATAAATCGTAGTTTCTTTATAATATTAATTAAAAAATTATAAGTTATAATTGAATTAATTAATAATTATATAAATTACTTTTTATCAAAATTTTTATTTATATTATTAATTATGACCTATTTATAAAGTTTATTAATATAAAGCTTTCAATAATTAGTTAAAGTACAGGTTTTCGAATATTTTTAAAATCGTAATCTTCGGGCTTTATTTTTAATTATTATACCGATTTCGTAATTTCCGGAAAAGTAAATATACCGTAATTTTCGTATAAATAATGAACGTAATTTTATATACCGCGTATATTTATAATTACGAGCTTAAAGCACCTTTTTTGCAAATATTTTTAGCATATTTATTTTCGTTTATTATTATTTTAAATATCGTAACCGAAGTATTACGTTTATTTTATAATATCTTTCGTATATTCGGATATCGTAAAATTAAAAAACGTAACTTAGAATTGTTTTTGAAATTATTAATTAATCAAAACAAAAATGGGTATAAACGTTATTTAAAAAATTAAAATAATAAATATCAACGAAAAAATCGTACTTTTTAAAATTTCAAAAGAATTTTCGAAATTAAAAATTAAAGTTATATTAAACGTAAAAATATATTATACGTTATAAAATTACTTAAATTAATATATTATTATATATACGTTAAATCAATTAATTAAAATAACTATTTTAAATATTTATTAATAAAACTTTTTATACAACGTATATATTATTAATTAGAAAACGTTTCGATATTTTTTAATAATTCGGTAATATTTATATTAAATTTTTAATAAATAATTAACAAAATAATATAAATATTATTAAATTAATGAAAACTGAACGAAAAATACAAAATATTTTATATAAATATTAAAATATTAAAATATAACTTTTACGAAAAACCGTACGTTATTTTGGACAAATAAAATATGTTATCAACGTATTTAAAATATATAAATTCGAAATATTACGTATATTAATTTTATTTTTTAATTAAATAATTATATTAATAACTTTATATTTTAATATTGTCGAATTAAATTATTTTTTTAAAGTTATAACTTAATAAAATTATAAAAAAATAATAATTTTATTATTAAATTATTTTAATTATAGATTTTATAATAATATTATTTTTATTATAATATCTTTTATATAATACGAAAGAAATTGAATTATTATAAAATTAATATATTTTATATTTAAGATTTAAACGGAAATTATATATATATTAATATATAACCTAAATTTATCTCTATAATTATTTCTCAAGATTAAACCCGGTATTAAAAAGACAAACCAAAAATTAAAAATTTTAAATATATTTAAAATTATAAATAAATAATATATTAAAATGTTAGGCATTTTTAACTAAATAAAACCTTTTTATATAACGTTATAAATAATTACTTATTAATATTATTACTGATATAATAAGGCTTTATTAACAGCGGGATTTATACCGCTATAAGGACTATTTATTATGGATACGATATCTATCTACGAGAGCTTTAAATGGATTGATGGCCATAATCAGCGAGGGCGAATGGATTGATGGACCGCCAAGATTGCGCAATCTGGTGGCCACGCCGTGGATCGGGTTGCATTGCTTTTAACCCTGCGGCTCCCTTGCCTCCTATTCCTCGGTCACTGTGAAAAAGCCGAATTACTATTAGAGGGCCAAGCGAACTGTGCGAAAATGAGTCGGGCTGTGTGAAGCCGATCAGTGGGTGTCAACTCCATCACCAATTACTACGTGTAATGAATGACGATTCGTCAATGTCACTATAATTCTGATGTTGTGTGCCAGTGAGGCTTTGGTCAGCGATGGGGATTTCCCTGTCTGCCGAGTGTAGCACTGGAGATGAGAATCGTATCAATGCCCAGCTAGAGATAGGGTGAGGGAATGGGTACCCGTGGGTACCTATCTATTACCCATCTAAATTGGTAGGTACCAGCGGGTACCCATCAGATTTTGCCAAGGACCTATTAGGTACCCGTGGATCTTGCCAAGGACCTACGAGTACCTATAATTACTTATCAGCAAATTATTTAAAATTATTTAAATAACAAAAAATTAATAAAGTAAGTTAAAATAATTATTGTACGGAAAAATTAATACGATAATTTTAAATTAAAAGAATTAAATATTATATTATATATAATTAAAAAAAGAAAAAATAATTTAAAATAATTTGAAATTATTATTATATATAAAAAATAAAATATTTTATTACTATTTATTTTTAAAAGTTTAATTTAAGGAAAAAATTATTTATGTTATAATAAATAGGTTAATATTATAACAGCATTTAATTTGTATTAATCCTAGCTTTTTTGCGGAATTCATTTATTTATATAAGGCTTAAAGCTTACGGGGCCGAAAATAGCAAAAATAATTTTAACGTAAACATAATTAATAACGTTAAAATTTTAATTTTTTTTAAACCTTTAATTAATATTTTAATTTTAATATCCGATTAAATTTAATTACTTTTATATATTTAAAATTAATTTTTATTTAAAATTTTATTTTATAATTTCTTATAATATGCTTATAATAAAAAAAAGTTTTCAATATTACGGGCAAACTTTAAAAATACAATTTTATAACCTTATTTTAAAATATTATAATATATATATATATATATTTTAATTTTATTTTGCCGGGTTATAAAGTTGTTAACTTTTAATGATAAAATATCGTATAATTTTATATAAAATAAATATTTATTTTTACGTCTTTTAGAACTTTATTAAATTATTTTATAATTATTTTATCATAATTTATTATATATATATTTATTTATAACGTTAAATTTTAATAATACTTATAAAGCCATTTTTTAATTGCGAATTTATTTAAATTAAAAATTATAATAAATTTATATAAAGTTTAATTTTTTTTATATTATTAAGTTAAAAATTTGCGTTTTAAGTAAAAATATTGAAATTTTTTTAATATATTAAATAATATAAAAAAGGCCTTTTCCAGCAATAAAAGCTATTTTAAATAATTATTAAAAATGGTTTTTAAATTTAAAATATTTTTATAAGTAAAAACTTAAAGCTTTTAAAAATTCTCAAAAATTATTTTTATATTAATATAATTTAAATTACAAATTATTTTCGATATTATATCATTTATCCCGTTGAACGTTTAATAGTTTAAAATTATGTTAAAGAGATTAAATAATAAAATAATTAAAATATAATCTAAATTTATAAAACGGAATATAAAATAATTTTAATAATATTTTTGATTTTAATATTAACGTCCGAATTATTTTTATTTATAAAAACATAATTTATTAAAAACGGTTAAAATATATAATTACGAAATTATAACAAAAGGTCTATAATATTATTAATAATTAATTGAAAAACTTTAAAACAATATATAAATAAAAATTTATTATTATTTTTATACGGATATTTAATAAAATATTACCATTTTAAAATAATAATAAATGTTGAAAATAGTTAATAAAATAGTTAAAAAAATAATTAAAATAAAACGTTATTTATCGCATGATTATGCGAATTTTTAATTTAAGATATAATAAAACTTTCCGAAAATTAAAATATTAAATTATTTAATTTATTAATTATAAATTTATAATAAATATTATTAATAATATCATCGTTAAAATTAAATATTGCGGCCATTTAATTATTAATGCTAATATATATTTAATCGCCGTTAACTAGTAATATAAATATATTTTTAGTTTTAAATTCTTTTATTATAATTTATTTAAAGTATTTTTAAATTTTTCGGTTATTAATTATTAATAGAAATTTAATAAAATTATAGAATAATACTTATTATTAAATATTTATTTTTTATTTAATAATAATATTTTACGCCGTTTATATTTCGGGAATGATATATATTTAACCGTTTTTAATTATTTAATTTATATTTAAAACATTTTTTCTAAATTATAACAAACCTTTTCGATATTATTTTGTTTTATAAAAAATTAATTTTTCGTATTTAAACGTTTTTTATATAAGGATTTTAAAATAAAGATTTATCTGATTTCCGATATTTAATTAAAAGAGTATTACGTAAATAAAAAAAAGAAATTTTAAACGTAATTATTTTAAGATTGTTTTAAAATTAACCGATTATTATTAAAAAAAAGGTATTATAATAAATCAAGATAATAAAATTTAATTAAGCTGAAAATAAAAGAATTAAAATAACTAAAGAAAAAAGATAAGGTAAAAAGATTTAAACAAGTAAAAAATTTAAGGTAAAAAATTTTTTTTTAAAATAAAAATGGATTTGGAACTTATCGATAAAAATTTAGCATTTATAAAAGTTTTAAAAAAATATGCCGAATTAAAAATATTTATTATTTAACTTCTTTTTTAAAAAAAAATATATTGTAATTAATAAAAAGGTATTTAAAATAATTGTTTTATTTAAAAACGATAATACGTTAACGTTAATAATTCTTTTAAAAATACTAAATTTAAATCGAAATTTTAACAAATATTAAAATATTTTATAATTTTTAAAAATATTTGTTAGAACTTTTTTTACGAAAGTTAATTAAGTTAATTTTGGCAAATAAAAATGAAATATTACTCATTGTTTGAGAGATTACTAAACTTATCGTTTTATTATTTAAGAAAATAAAATATCTATTATTTTTTCAATTTTTTTAAAGATTTAAAAATCGGGTTAAAAATCGTTATATTTTAATATAAATAACCTTTCTGAATAATATAAATACTTTTTATTTAAAACGTTTTTCGTTTATTATAAATATAATAAAAATTATTATTTTAAGATAAAATAAATAATAGATTTTTTATAATTTTTTATAACATTTTTGAAATAAATATTTATAACCGTATAAATTAATATAATGTATTTATATATGTTTTGCAAATTATTTATTAAAATAACGTTTTTCCGAAAATTAAATACGTAAATTTTTAATATTTTCGAATTTTTGGAAATATATTAACTAAAAAATGTTAACAATAAAATAATTATAAAGTAATTTAATTATATAATTATTATTAAATTTCCGTTTACAATAACGGATTTTATAAATAAATATTTTAAGTTTAAATTTTATTAATTAAGTTAATATCTTTTTTGCAACTT
>QJOA01001128.1:524-10936 GCA_004155915.1 Monosporascus sp. CRB-9-2
AATTTATATTTAGTATTTAATTAAAAACGTTTTATTTTTAAATAACTGTATTTAATTTTCAAAACTTAAATTCTAATTTTATTACGTTTATTTATATAATCAAATAATAAATAAATAAATATGAAGTTAATTTATAAAAGGCATTAATATTTAAAAATATTATACAATATTTAAATTTTTATTTTTAATTTTAATATTTTTAAATAATTATGTTTAGTTTACTTAATACGGTACCTAATTTTAATTAGTTTGAAAATAAAAAGAAAATAATAAATAAATATATAAAAGGTTAATTTATATACAGTATTATTATTTAAAAATCTTAAAATTTTATTTTATTTTTAATTAACTTTTTCTACTTTTAATCCGGATAATAATTTTAATACGTTTAGAAATAAATATAAATATAAAATAAATATATTTAATATAAATTTATAAACGGTATTTTTATTTAAAAGCTTTTGATTATTTTCAGTTTTTAATTTTTATTTTTATTTAAAAATAACGGTACTTATTTTTTAAATTTAAAATCTTAATTTTATTATATTTACTTATATAGATAAATACTAAATGAATATAAATAAAAAGTATATATATTTAATATAATATTCGGTTTTAATTATTAATTTTCATTTTTTAAATAACGGTATTTAATTTATATAACCCATAATATAATTTTCATATTTATAGAAATAGGGAAAAATAACAATTAAATATACGTAGAATTACTTGATATATAATATGATTATTTAAAACTAATAAATTATATTTTATCTTAAATATATTTAGTTATATAAATAAATAAATAAATAAAATATATATAACTTTTTTATATTAAATATTATAATTAAAATACTTTATAAAATATCTAACTTTTAATTTTTAATTCTAATATTAAAATAATTATATCTTATTTTCTTAATATAAAATATAAGTTTAAATTTTTTAAAAATAATAATAAATAATATTTAAATTTATATAAAGTTAATTTATATAAAATCGAATAAGTTTAAGCCTTATTTTCTAGGTTAAGCCAAATATACAAAGTATTATTATACGATATAATTTATATAATAAATATTTTACTTAATAGTTTCGAATACGATAATTAATTAATGATTTTACGATTAGGATAAATTGATACTTCGGTTCTATAAAGCCTTATTTTAAAGCCGACTGCTGAGCTCCCGTAAACACGCAATTTCTTGACTGATGTCGGCTTAGTAGGTTTACATACATGGTTACCGATAAGCTTCGACCCTGGTAAACCTTATACTCGCTGGCTGGTTCGGCAGGGTTAAATAATGTGATTTAGAAGATATTAAGCTTTGCGCGGTAAACCTTGGGGATAAATTTTAAAGGTAATAAAGTTAATTTATAAATCGTATTTTTATATAAAAACTTTAAATTATAATTTAAATATAATATTTAAGTTTTATATTTTATATCATAATTCTATTACGGTTATTTACATATATAATAAAAAATAAATGTATATAAAGATTATTCATTATAAATATTATTAATTAAATATTTAAATTTTTTATAACTATATTTAATTTATTATATTTAGGATATAATATTAATACGTTTAAAAATGAAAACAAAAAATAAATAAATATATATAAACTGAATTTTAATACGATATTATTATTTAATCTTTTATAAAAAAACTATAATTTTAATTTTAAATATCGGTATTTAGTTATTAAATTATAAATTATAATGTTATTTTTCTAAATAAATATTTCTAATTTATTTTAAAATAAATATAAATTTATAATATTAAAGAATATAAATAAATAATAAAGAAATATAAAGAAAGTTAAATTACATTTGTAATTATTATTTAAAAATTTTAAGGTAAATTTAATTTTTAATTATAAACCTTTTATTTTTAAATAACCGTTTTTAACTTTTATAATTTAAATTATAATTTTATTACGTTTATTTATATAAATAAATCATAAATAAATATATTTAAAATTTATATATATAAGGCATTATTATTTAAAAACTTTTTATTATAATTAGTTTTTAATTTTTAATTTTAATATTTTAAATAATTATCTTTAATTTATTTTATTCGTTAGCTAATTTTAATACGTTTAAAACTAAAAATATATAATAAATAAATATATAAAAAGTTTATTTATATTTAGTATTATTATTTAAAAATTTCATTTTATATTTAGCTTTTTAAATAATTATTTTTTTCCTTTTAAATATCTGTTATTAAAGTTTAAAATTCAAATTTTATTTCTTTTCTTTTTATTCATTTATTTAAATACTAAATAAATATGTAAAAAGTTAATATATATTATGCATTATTATTTAAAATTTGTTTATAATATTCGGTTTTTAATCCTTAATTTCAATTTAATAAAAATACGTATTTAAATTATATAATTTACAATTTAATTTTAGTATTTTCAAAAATAAAAATAAAGAACAGATAAATATATATGAAATTGATTTATATACGGTATAATTATTTAAAAGCTTAAAATTATATTTAAATTTTTACTTTTTAAATCTTTTTAAAGTAACAGTATATTATTCTTAACTTTTAAATTCTAGTTTTATTATCTTTATTTATATATATTAATAATAAAAAATTATATCTAATATAAATATATATTAAGCTTTATTTTTAAAAGTTTTATATTTTATTTAATTTTAAATAATTATATTTAGTTTATTAATTACAAATTTCAATTTTCGTCTTATTAAAAATAAATATAAATAAATTTATATAAAGTTAATTTATATTCGGTATTATTAAATAAAACCGGAAATTATATTAGTTTTTAATTCTTTATTTTTTCTTTTTAAATAACTATATTTAGTTTTTTTAACCCGGATTATAGTTTTAATACCTGCAATTATATAAAGAAATTGCAGATAAATATATATAAAGTAAATAGATTTTATATACTGTTATTTAAAAAGTTTATATTTTAAATTTTATATAAACTTATTTAACTTTTTTATTAAGATAATAATTTTATTAGTTATAGTTATATAAATAAACAATATATAAATACGTATAACGTTAGTTTATAAACCGTATTAGTATTTAAAAATCTTAAATAATATTAAAATCTTAATTCTTTAATTTACTTTTTAATAACGAAATATATTTTACTTTAATTAGGATTATAATTTTTTACGGTTAAATATATAAATAAATAAAAATTAAATAAATATAACCTTATTTTATATATAATGTTTTATATAAAATTTATATAAAATATATAGTTTTTAATTTAATTAATTTGGCTTATAATTTTGTTCCGCTTAATTATGAAAATAATTAATTAATAAATATTTATATTGTTTACTTATGTTCGGTTTAAATATTTGAAATATTTTTATAATACTTACTTTTTTAATAAAAGTTTTTAATTTTTTTATTACGAATTATAATTTTTTTATATATTTTTTTATATTAAAACGATAAATAAATATATATAAAGTTTGTTTATTTATATTTAATATTATTATTTAAAATGTTAAATAATATTAACATTTTAACTACTTATTTTAATTTTTTAAATAATAATATTTTAAATAATAGAAAATTATATAATAATTTTAAATAAAATTATTTTCTTTATATTAATTTTCATTTTATTTTTATATTATTTATTTATAAAATAAAGCTTAATAAAAATTAAGTTAACTTGATAAACTTTAATAATATTATTATAAACTTAAAAGTAAATCTTTAAAAAATTAACATTATATAAAAGGTTTTATATAAAATTATATTAAATATATTAATCTTAAATTTATTATTTTATTTTTTATTTTGATAACTAAATATAATAAAAGTATAAAGATTACTAATATAGAAATATAGCGTTATTTAAAAATTAAAAAAAATTAAAAATTGAAAATTATATAAATAGTTTTAAATAATGATAAGTTTTTAAGTATTTACTTTAAAGATATTTATTTATTATTTATATATAAACGTAAGCTATATAAAATTATAAATCGGATTAAGATATTAAAATACCGTTATTTAAAAAAAATTTATATATTAAAAGATATATAAATAGTTTTAAATTATAATTTAGAATAAATAATAATTTTAAACATATTTATATTAAGTTTATTTTTAAGAGTATTTTAAATAAAACTAAGAAAAAGCTTAATTTACTTGAATAAAGTTATGTAAAAGTAATAATAAGTAATCATTAAAATTAAATATATTAAAAAAGATTTTATATAATTAAATGAATTATATTATAATTTTAAAAATTATATTTAATATATATATATATATAATGGAATTACCTAAAATTAAAATTCGGCTTAAGAAGTTTAAATACCGTTATTTAAAAAATTACATTAAAGAATTAATTTTTAAATAAAGTATAAAAAGTTTTAAATAATAATATAAATTAAAAAATAATTATATAAAATTTACTTTATATTTATACGTATAATTTAATTAAATAAAATTTAAAAACAGCTTAATAAATTTATATACCGTTATTAAAAAGAAAAATTAAGTAATTAAAATTTATATATTAAAGTATAATAAGGTATAAAAATAGATGTAACTGCTATTATAGCTGCTACTGCATTTTATTGTAGTTATAACTTTTAGTTGTTTTTATTTGCTTTGCCGCTAGGTTTCTTAGCAATTACCTTAGCTATAGCTAGTAGGTCGGCGACGTTTATAAATTGTTAACCTTACAGCTTTTATATTCAGTTTTTTAAATTAAGGTATTTTATAACAAATAGTAAAGCCCTACTATTTTTTTTCTTTTTAAAGCATCGATTAATATATTCTACATATAATAATTTTAATAAGCTTTATCCTAATTTAATATTATATTACAAGTTTTAAATAAAGATACGGAGTAAATAATATTATTAAATAAATTTATATATTACATCCCGAAATAATTAATTTAAATAAAATTTAAATCCGGCTTAATATATTTAAATAACGTTATTTAAAATTGAAACTACATAATTAAAAATAAGTAATATAAAATAATTACTAAGTTAAAATACATTTATTAAATAATTACGTATATAAATAATTTAAATAAAATTCAAAACCGAGTAAATAAAGTTAAATATTATTAATTAAAAATGAAATTTAAATTATTAAAATTTAAATATAATATAAGCAGTTTTAAATAGTAATATAAAGCAAATAATAATTTCAAACATATTTATTTAATACTTATTATATTCGTTTAATTCGAATTATAATATTAATAATATTTAATTTCCATATAACGGTACTTAATTTTATATATTTAAATATAAATTATATTAGGTTTATTTATATATTTTAAAAATTATTTAATAATATATTCTATTTTTTAAAATAACGTTATTTTTTAAATCTTAATTATAATTCTAATTTATTCCGTAATAATACTTATAAATAAAAAAACGCTATAAAGATAAAATGTATCCACTAGAAATATTTAAAAACTTAATATAATGAAAAATATTTAATATTATATTTTCGTTTTTAAATAACGTTATTTAACTTAATTAGTTTTAATTATAATTTTATTACGTTTAATTATATATTTAAAGAACGAATAAATATATATAATATCATTTTATATTTCGTATTATTTTTTAAAATCTTTTATATTCTTTACTTTTTAATTATTGATTTTAAGATTTTTATATAATGATATTTAATCTTTTTAATTCGAACTATAATTTTATTCCGTTTTATTGTGTAAATAAATAACGAATAAATATATATAATATTAATTTATATCCGGTAGTATTATTCAAAATTTATTTTTTATATATCTTTTTTAGTCTTTTATATAAAGGTATTTATTTATTTTCACCCGGATTATTACTTTATTATATATATCGAATAGATAAATAAGAAGTTAAAAATATAAATAGATAATATATATACGGTATTATTATTTAAAGATTTTGTTATATTTAATTTTTAAGTTTATATTTTAATTTTTCAAGGAATTATATTTAATTTCTTAAGCAAGAAATATAATTTTAATATATTTATTTATATAATAATAAACAAATAAAGATGTATAAAGCTTATTTATATCTAGTATTATTATTTTAAGATTTATTTTATTATTTAGTTTTTAATTATTTATCTGGTTTTTTTAAATATCTGTGTTTTACTTTATTAAGTTAAATTTTAGTTTAATAATGTTCACTTATATAAATAAATAATTTATAAATATATGTAAAATTAATTTTTAGCCGGTATTATTTTTTAAAATCTTTAAATACTGTTAAACAATTTAATTATTTATTTTCGATTTTTAAATAATACTATTCCGTTTTTTTAAATCGAATTATAATTTAAAACATATTTTAAAACCCGATAAAAAGAAATTTTAATAATAAAAATATAATAAGGTTATATTAAATTTTTAATATACCGCCAATAAACACGTTTTAAAAAAAAATTAAAATATATTAAAAATTTAAAATTTATACGAAAAATTTAAGAATATAGAAAATGTAATATTATTATTATTAACGTAATATTTTTAGAATTGTATTAAGTAATAATTTTCATAACCGTCGAAAATAAAAAAAAGAGTTTAAATTTTTCGTATATGTCCGAATATAATTGACGTACCACATAAGCGAGCGCAATATATAAGCGAGCGCAACATTTTCTAGCACTTCCCAGCAATATACCTAAATACTTTAATTATACCACTTTAAATTAATTTAATTAATCGAATACTTCTTTGCTAACTGTGTTTATAGCTTTTGGATAAGTGTACGCATTATATTAAGGTTTATTGCGAACATTATATTACCATTCTTTCTTGTTAACTCTTCCGCAGCCGATTAGCGCCTAACGCGTTTAAGTTAATATTTTCCCCATTTCGTACGACCTAAAGCCGACCGATTAGATAATTATTTTCGACCGAATTCTTAACCTAAATATACGAGCATTTTTTATTCGGCTTTAATACGTTAAAAATATACGTCGGAAAACGTGTTATAGGACGCGTTAGGAGCGCGTTGGAAGCGCGTTAGGAGGTATAGGGAGTCCGTACGGGGCGTTTTGCGGGGCATTTCGTAAGGTGTTTCGCAGACGTTTTCGTAGGGCGTATAGTAAGGCGTATTGGGCTTAATTTCGCAATAATTCGAGACGTACGTAATTATACGATTAAAACAAACGCTTTTTAGAAAGATAAAAATTTGTTATATAAAATAAACAAGATTTTTTAGCTAGCAAAAAGGTTATAGTAAAAAATTGCAGTTAATAACTGTTAAAGTCGGTCGGTTGCGGTCGGCTTAAAAAGAAGGATAATAACTTAGCGTTTACAACAGGTTTTGATATAATGCGTGCACTTGTTTAAAAGCTATAGATATAGTTAGTAAAAAAGTATTCGATTAATTTAAATTGATTTAAAATAATGTAATTAAGTTATTTAGGTATATTACTGGAAAGTACTAAAAAGTGTTACGCTTATTTATGTATTACGCTTGCTTATATAGCACGTTATTAAAATATTAAATTTATTTAAAATTTTATTTATTTATTATTTAATTATTATTATTTAATATTAGGTTTAAATTAATTATTAATAATAAATTACTACGATATTAAGATTTAAATTTTTTATAGTAATAAACAATAATTTAATTTAATATTAAAAATTAAGAATATAAATATATCTTTTATAATTATATAAAACTTTAAATATTGTGACGGCACTGGCAGCTGAGGCACGTCAGACCCCACTTTTGTACAGCTGATGGCAGCGCAGCCCTTGGCCTATTTAGGTCTGCCGCATAAGTGGCCATTTTCTTCCTTTTTCCTTCCTTTCTTTACCTTAGAATCTTTATCTATAGCTTGCCAATAAACCAGCGTTCTGCTGCATACAATGGCCGTGACAAATATAACTTATAATTTTATTTTATTAAAATTTTATTTTTAAATAATGGTATTTTATTATATTAACCCGTTTTATTATTTTATTAAATGTATATATATAAATAAAATTTAAAGAAGTATGTTTAAAATATTATATATATCTTATAACTATATATAACCTTTTATATAATTTATAAATATTTACTTTTTAAACGTTTAATTTTTAATAGCGGTATTTAATTATTTTATTAAACTTAATTTTATTAGTAAAAATGTAGAAGAATATATTTAAAATGTTATGTATTTTTTATAATTATTTAAAACCTTTTATATAATTTTTAATTTTAAATTATTAGACTTTTATTTTTTAATAACTGTATATAAATATATTAACCACGCTTCTTATTTCATTAAACTTTAACTTTATAAAAGAAATAGTAAAAATAATATTAAAAATTATATATAATTAATATAAGAATTTAAAACATTTATATATTTTTTTAATTTTAATTAATTAAATATTTCGTTTTTAATATCGGCATTTTATTATAATAACTCGCTTTATTATTTTATTAAATTTAGTTTTATAAGCAGAAACTAATAAAATATCTTTAATATTTTAAATAATACTTATAATTATAAAAAACCATTTATATAAATTTTAATCTTTATTTATTAAATTTTTATTTTTTGTTAACGGCATTTAATTATATTAACTAGGTTTATTATTTTATTAAATATAATTTTATATGTTAATTATAATAAAATATATTTAAATATTATTTCTTTATATAATTATTTTAAACTTTTAATTTAAAATGTATTTTAATTTTATTAAGTTTTTAGTTTTTAATAACGTTATATAATGCTTTTAATTCAATTTATTATTTTATTAAATTTAAGCTTATAACGGAATATTAAAGAAATATATTTAAGATGTTTTATAACCTTTATAATTATTTAAAAGTTTTTGTTTATTATTTTATTTTATTTTATTTTGTTTTTAATTTTTAATAATAATATGTAATAATTCTTATTTAGTTTATTATTTAGTAAATCTAAGCTTGGTACGAAATATTAAAGGAATATATATAAGATATTATATATTTTGTATAATTATTTAAAACTTTTTATTTAACATGTAAAAGATTTTTTTAATTTCTAGTTTTTAATAGCGGTATATAATCACTTTCATTTAGTTTATTATTTTATTAAAATTAAGCTTATAACGAAAAATTAAAGGAATATATATAAGATATTATATATTCTATATAAATATTTAAATCTCTTTATTTAATAATTAATTTAATTTTTTTATGTTTTAATTTTTAATAATGATATATATTTATTTTATTTAAGTTTATTATTTTATTAAATATAACCTTATAACGAGGCATTAAAGGAATATATATAAGATATTTTATCTTTTATATAATTATTTACTAAAGTTTATTATTTTATTAAATTTAATCTTATAACAAAATATTAAAGAATATATTTACGATATTATATATTTCGTATAATTATTTATAATTTTGTATTTAATATTTTATTTTATTTTCTTAAGTTTCTAGTTTTTAATAATGGTATATAAATAGTTTTATTTAGTTTTTTAATCTATTAAATTCAAAAATATAATCCAATATTAAATAAATATATTTAAAATATTATATATTCCATATACTTATATAAAACTTTTTGTTTAATATTTTATTTTATTTTATTCTGTTTTTAGTTTCTAATAATAATATGTAATTATTTTAAGTCGGTTTATTATTTGTTAAATCTAATCTTATTACGAAATATTATACGTATAAATATATAATATTATATATTTTTTATAATTATTTAAAACTTTTCATTTAATATTAAATTTTATTTTATTAAATATTTACTTTTTAATAATAATATATAATTATTTTATTAAAGTTTATTTTTATATTAAATTCAGGCTTATAACGAAATATCAAAGCAATATATATAAGATATTATATATTTTGTATAATTATTTAAATCTTTTTATATAATATTTAACTTTATTTTATTAAGTTTTTAATTTTTAATAACGGTATATAATTATTTTATTTAAGTTTATTAATTTATTAAATTTAAGCTTATAACAAGATATTAAGCAAATAAATTTAGTAATATTTTATATTTCGTATAATTATTTACCACTTTTTATTTAATATTTAATTTAATTTTATTAAGCTTTTAGTTTTTAATAACGGTATATAATTATTTTTATTTAGTTTATTATTTTATTAATTTCAAATATATAACTAAATATAAAAGAAATATATTTAAAATTTTGTATATTCCGTATAATTATATAAAACCTTTTATTTAATATTTTACTTTATTTTTTAAAGCTTTAAATTTTTAAAACGGTATTTAGTTATATTTACCTTTTTTATTATTTTATTATCTTTCAATTTTATATTTATATATTAGAAAAATATACTTAAATTATTATAACCTTTATATAATTATTTAAAACTATTTATTTTATATTTACTTTTAATTTTATTAAATTTTA
>QJOA01001129.1:0-10933 GCA_004155915.1 Monosporascus sp. CRB-9-2
TTATTTATTTTATTTATTTTATTTATTTTATTTATTTTATTTATTTTATTTATTTTATTTATTTTATTTATTTTATTTATTTTATTTATTTTATTCATTTTATTCATTTTATTCATTTTATTCATTTTATTCATTTTATTCATTTTATTCATTTTATTCATTTTATTCATTTTATTCATTTTATTCATTTTATTTTAAATTTTAATTCATCGTTAATTTTTTAAATAGCGATAATGTTTAGGTTTATTAAAGTAATAGGTTGTCGTCGGTTTTTCGTAATCGATCGCTATAAAATAAATTAATTATTTTATAATTCGATAGCAAATCGAATACGAAATTATATTTACGTTTTTTTAAAACTTTAAAATTTTTTTATTTATTATATATTTAAGCATATAATTAATATTTACGTTAAAAAGTCTTTTTTACGGAAGAAAAATTTATTATTAATTTTAAAAGTAATTAGTAACGTTTTTTGTTGATTTGAACTTTTTAATATTTTTACGTTTTTAACGTAATTTCTTTTATAAGCGTTTAAATATTTTTAATTTATTTAATAATTATTAATACCCGTTAAATAAGTTCGGTTTTTGATTTTATTATATTTAAATTTAATAAAAGTAAATTCCAGATATTTTTATTTAATATAATTTCTAACGGAATTATATTAATTAATAAATATTATAATAAGTTATATGCAAAGTTTAATGCCGGTATATATACGTTTCAATTATTTTAATACTTATTAATATAAAAGCGTAAATATTAATTTATTTCTTAATTTATAAATTTAATAACTTTTGAATTTGTAAGTATAAAGCGTTTCCGTAATAATATTTTATATCGGTAAATTTTTTTAATTTAGTTAAAAATAAAAAATTAAATTATTTTACGTTATCGTTAAATTTAAATAATGGATATTTTAAAAAAACGATATAAATATCGATAATATTAATTAATTAAACTTTTAATAATATTACTTTTTTTAACTTATAATATTATTATAATTTTGTTAAGTTTATTAATAAACGTTTATATATAATTATAACCGTAATAAATTTCTAGCATTTTTTCTTCGTTAATAATAATATAATTTTAAATATTATTTAGAATAAAAAATGGATAAAAAGGTTGCGGGATTTTATTTTAAAACGTTCTATTATAATAATAATTATAATAGTTTTAAATATATTATTAGATATTTTGCTTAAACCGGGGCCAGGTATATTTTTGTATTAATATTTTAATTATTTCGTTTTGGTTAAGAGACGTAACTATTTTAAATATGTAAATTTTGCGGCTAAGTACGGTACGGAAAAAAATGCCGCCGTTAATTATTTTTTTATTTAAGTTTTACGTTTTGTTTTCGTAATGGATAAAGTTAATTAAGTTGGTATCTTGCGGAATGTTTTTAATTTTTATTTTAGTTAGTATTTTGTTAATAATAGCAATAAGAAAATTTAATTGTTCTGGTAAAATTAAAATTTAGCGTTTTTTAAGCCTTAATTGTCAGTAAATTTATTATTTTTTATAATAAAGTATTTATAGTAATATTCTTTTCTTAAATTAATAGTAAAATGTAATATTAAAATCAAAAAAGAAATTAATTTATAAGATTTAATACGTAAAAAGAATACGTTTATTTATAAAGTATAATAAAGCTTGGTAATCGGTAATAATAAAAAAACTTTTATTTTTAAAGTTTAAAGTAATAATGTTTAAAGGTTTGGATTATAATAAGCAACTTTCGGTTTTAAATAAAATACGTTTTTTTTTTTTGCTAAAATTATAATTTTCGAAAAATATTTCATAAATTTTTATTTTTTATTTTTTTATTATTACCAGATAATATTTTTAATGACGTTATAGGATACGTTTATCTTTATTTTGGTTAATTAATTATGCCGAAAAAAAGCAAAAATTAAAGTTTTATAAATAAGCCGTTTTATTTTTTCGAAAGCTTATTTTTATTAAGGTTTTATTATAAAAGGAACTTTTTTTTAATAAGTAATTTAATAATTCGGTTATACCGGTTTTATAGTAACAAAATATTTATATATAATTATAAAGTTTTGTAAATAAACGGGTTATAGTATAATTATTAAAGTTTTTAAACTTTTATGTTTAGATTATTTTAATTTTAATTAAGTTAATAAAAATATTTAGGCCTGTTTTTATGATAATATTAAGGTAATCCATTTTTTAACGTTAAACCGAGATCTTTTAATATGTTTTAACAGGTTAACTTTACATAATTAATAAATAATTTTTTTATAATATTTTTAATATTTTTTAAAGCCGAAATAAATTAGTACGTTATCGGCGTAAGCGTTTACGTAATAATCGAAAAGTTTATACAATTAAGTATTAATAAATAATTCTTATTAAATAAAATTTATTTTAAATTTAAATAAAAATATTTTTTATTAAAACGTTTTTTAACGGATTTTAAATATTGTTAAGTATTTCGATTTAATAACGATACGAAGTTTATAAAACGCTTAAATAATATCGATTTTAATAAAATATTTAACGTTTTAATAATTAAATATAATAGCGTTAAATAAGAAGGTTAAAATAAAATAAATCTTTTAAATATTAATTTTTTTAACGGTAATTAATATAAAACCGGCGTTTTGACGAATATAGTTTTGGAACAAATAAGATTAAGCTAGCATTTTTTTATATATATAATTTAATAAAATCGATTTTTAATAATTTGTTTATTATTTTTTTTTAGCGGAGGGTATTAAACGGACGTCCGGTAAGTTAAGGATTTAAAGGCGGGTATCGGCCGGTTAAATTTTAAAATTACGTTATAGCCAGGTCGGAAATTTGGAAAAATGTTAAAATTTTTTTTTCGAAAAAATTCTTTTAAATAAGTAAAGGGTTTTGGTAAAAATTTCCTGATCCGTTTTATATGCTCCGGAATTTTATTTTTAGGACAAGGGATTTTTTGGCTGTTATATATTTTTTACTTTTATAAAGCGGTTAACGTTATAACGTTCGATTTATTATTTTTCAAAAAAATAACTTCTTAAAGTAGCAAAAATTTGTTTTATTATTCCGTACGAAAGTTAATTTTTAATTTGTTGGTTAGTAAATCGATAATTGCGGCATTTTTTGCAGTTTTTATAACGAAAATGGTTAACTTAATATTGCATATATTTAATATATTTTTATTATTTATTATATTCGATAAATTAATAGGTACAGGTATTAAAATAGATTTATTTTTGGGTTTTTTTTATAAGTATCGTTAAATCTGATATTATTTATCGGCCTTTTTTATAATACGGTTGCGGCAATTAACGTCTTTTTAAACTTTAAGGTTAATATACTTATTTAGCAGATATTAAGCTGGAAGTTTAATTACCGGTAAAAACTTGGTTAAAGTTAAGAAATTATCAGGTTAAATAATATTTTTATTTTTGCACTTTAGTAATAAATTATATATTTTTTTTTATCTAGTTAAATTAAATAAAAAGATTATATTTAATATTTATAATCTGGAAAACTTAATCGCAAAAACGTTATTCGTAAATTTTAAATGTTATAATTATTTAAGCTTTTACTTAATTAACCGGTTACTTCCGGTAATTTTATAATTAAATTTATTTTCTTAACCGGATAATATAAATTAATAACAATTTTTTTGCTTATATAAAAAAAAATTTAACAAAAAGTTAAATTTATTTTTCAATATTATAAAAAGCTATAATACGTAAATTAATTTTAATTATTTAAATTTACGTAATTTTGGTAAAAATTATATATTTTTTAAGCTTATTTATTTCCGTTATTATTAATATAAAAAGAATTATCGTAAAACTTTTTAACGGTTTTATTCTTTTTCCGATTCGTCGAAGCTAAACAGATTTTTTATTATCTTTATTATAATAACCCTTTTTTTATTAGAGTAATTACTAGCTTTATATCTTATTTTGTTATAATTAAAGTACGTATTAACTTTTTAATAAACCTTTTTCTTAGTTTCCGATAAAGGTTTGCCGGTATTGCCCGAAAATTTCGATTTACCGGACTTATTATTTAAACGGGGTTTTTTGTTTTTATTTTTCGGTTTATTATTATTAAGGTCGTATAATTAAGGTTTACGTTTTTGTTAACGTTTTTTATAAGTAAGCTGGTTATTATAAAGAGTTATAATAATGCGGTTACAAAATCTTTTATAAATAACGTTAAAATTGCGGTTATCTTTAAAAAGGTGTAAGTTAAGGTTTAAGGGAATATGTTTTTATAAAATTTGCTTTTATTTATTTTTAATAACTTTAACTTTTTAAACGAAAACGTTAAATTTAAAAATAAAATCGTAAATATTTTAATTTGTGCCGGATTTAAAGGTAAAAATACGAAAGGTTTCTTTAATAATACAAGTTTAGTTTGGGTTGTAATACGATAATTCCAGCATTTAAATTATTTCGGTTACGTAAAGAAAAGGTTATATAATCGATTAATAATAAATTTTAATTATTTATATAGCTTTTTTTTTAAAAAAGGTTTATTAAGTAAATTATGTAGATTTTTTCGTTTTAAAAGGTTGGTTTATTTATTTGGAATTTATTTGTAACCTTATAAATTTAGGCGCTAAATTTAATTCTGTTACCGTTAAACTTAATTAAGTTATTAACGTAAGTTTTTTTTTCGGTTATAATTAAAATTTATGTTATTATTTTTCGTAAATTTGCAAAAACCGGATTATACCGTTATACCGGTAAGGCAAAAGGTATTAGTATTACCGAAAGCGTTATTAATTATATTTTTTAATAAAGGCGGTTAATATTGTTAAAAAAAAGAAAATAATAGCTTTATTTGGCCTAAAAGTAAATAATTTTGTTACGGAATTTTTAAAATTTTTCCTAAATATTTTGGTTATCGTTAATTATTTCGTTAATTAACTATTTATTAAAATTAATTTTGAAGTAATTATAATCTTGGTTTTGGTTTAATAAACCCTTTATCTTTATAAATTCGGTTTCGTTTTAGAGCATATTATTTTTTGCCGTTTTTTAAGGTATTTATTGTTTTTTATACTTTAATTTAGGTTTCGAAAAAATACTTTATTTTTTATACTTTTAAATTTACCTTTAATTAATTTAAGTTGCTTTAAATGTTAATTAATTAATAAGTAATTTTTCTTAACAGATATTTAGTTTTAATATTAATTAATCTGGGTTTTAATTTTGAGTTTGGTTTAAGATATATTATTTTTCGTTATTACGTATTAATATAAAAAAGGTATAATATTTTATTTATTAATCGTTAAGTTAGCAAGAAAGGAAATAAACTTAAAATAATGTTACGGCTAACATTAATATAGCATAGTAATTAATTTATTAACGCTATAAACGAAGATTTTAAGTTAAAAAAAAAAGGTAGGGTTGCAAAATGCATAAAGATTTATAAATGTCCCCACTCTTTATTTGGCAGGTGGCTAGTTCATATGGCAACTGTCAGCCTTATGTAACGGTTGCCAGCCTCACGGTTTGATCCTGGTGGCTGCCGTTATAACTACAACCCAGGCCTCGCTAGCTAGTTTCGGGGATAGGGCATTTAATTAGCTAATCTTTAGCGTCTTGGCGCTGTACGTTAAAAAACTTCGAAAGGACAGAGAACGAGCCAGCGAGACCTGAGCTAGCTGAGGTAAATTTTATATTTAAAAACAGAAGTTTTCTTGTTATTATTACAGTAATAAAATTTATTTATTTAAAGCTTACTATATTTATTAACATAAACCGTATAATTAAGTTTAACAATTGGTTAGCTAGCTTAGCCTTTATACATTAATTCAACGTAATTAAAATTGAAGCGTTACGTTAAACAGGTACCTTTAGTTATCAGTATTTTATTGTAGACCCGATATATTCCTGGATGTTCATAATAGCCATACTCCTTCACTCATTAGAATTTCCTGTAGTCTATCCCTTTTGGCGGTTGATGGAATAAACGGCATTGCTTTCAACTTTGCTGCAAGGAGACGTGGCCTGGAAGGAAATATAGAACACAGCAATGTGGGCCACTAGCAACAACAGACATTGCTCGGCGAGCCAGATATCGTACGTCTATATTGAATGGTACATAGTAGAACAAGAAATTAGCGTATGACCAGACGCCACTTCACGGCAAAAATCTGTAGCCGGTTTTGTAAGCAGTTATGAAACGGGCCAAAGGGGCAAGAATTAACAACGTAAGACGTTCCGGGACCTAATCAGATGCCGAAGATCAGCGATGAAGAGAAGACAAGCAATGGGGATGCCTGGAAGGCGACTGTCTCAGGCCAATGGTTACCCGATGCACGGCCTGGAATTCGTAGCCTTGGTTGACCGCGATGAACGGTAACACGTATTCTTGCATACTCTTCTTTTCATTTCTAGAGACAATGTGTACTGCCCTGATTCGTTCAATGCTACTTGTGCCATTCTCGAAGATGCACTTCGGCCTGTCCAAAGCTAGGGATGGCTGGTAGCTTGCATAGAGACTACCACCGATTTGAGATGACGGTCCTCAGCCGGACCCTTGTCCGAAGGGAGTTCGTTGTTCACTATTGTCGTGTTGTAGTCGCGCAAACGTTCTAGACTCTTAAGCTGGTTCCCAATGGAGGGAAGCCACAAATAAATGCCTCAAAACAGAGGCATTATATCGAAACGATGATTGGCTCTTGTTTGTTGTGCTTTTGGTATATGCATTTTTTTTAATGCCGAGTCTAGCAACTGGCTCAGGTGCTAAATGGGCCGCATGGGGGTTGTTACGCTCCAAAGGGATAATCACCCGCCGGGAGAGGTTTCCGGCATGGCTGACTGCGGTAAGCTTTATGCTATCTCGCTGCATACGACGTCGTCCGGCCACTGTAGGGGCATGGAGTGACAGATTTCTTCGGTCCTTTTTCCATCAGCTTCAAATATTACTAGTCGGTTGCAAGCCGCCGCGTTCGGGGGTTGTGCCGGTGCGTTGGTTAATAAGCGGTCCCTTTTGACGATGTATTTGATATGGGCTTCCCTTCGCCAATCAACGGGAAGATTGATAACGGGACGTACAGTGCGAACTTGTGGACTAAGACAGACAACTGCTTGATACATAGTCCACTTTAAAGCATCAAGATGGGATCAGCTCTATGGTGAAACCGACCATCAATCTACAGTAGCCCACTGTTTTGACAAATACAAACCGAAATCAATATTCCTTGAACAGATCCACTACTTGTGCTATGATTCTGTCAGGTGCCAAGGTGATCCCCTTTCTAGGGTCCAGTGCCCCATCAGCGAGGGTCTAGTTTGTGTATATATAGGGGGCTTCGGCTCCGCATAGTTAGGAAAGGCAGGCATTAACCGTTATCTATTCACTACCTATACTACGGTCTGCCAGCTAGGCAGCTTCCTCTGCCTTCCACTCTGTACTTCCCCATTTTCTCTGGCAGGTTCCAGTTATATATTTTACTTGGCCTGCATCTTATCATACCTCGTAAACATTGTCTCGTTCCCCTGCCTCTCCACTTCGGACTACAATGCCACCTTACGTAATCACCGGCATCCAGGCCGGCGTCACTGATGATACAGTACCCCTCCGCTTAGAGGTTGATAGCTGGTATCCGGGACAGACTGAACCACATCTCCTTCAGAATAACCTCTTCCTCTGGGCTTTGCACTTCCTGGAGGCCAAGGATCCTGACGAAAAGCTCTCTTACTTCCAGATCGCTGGTTTGTGGCGCTGACTTTCTTCTTTCCTGCCCCTGGGAATCCTAGCGACTGATATTTATGCCCCTTAGGTATTCACGGATCCCCGTTCATGCCTTGGGACGAGGATACTGATGCCCAGACTGTAAATGAGGGCTACTGCACTCATGACAGCCTCCTCTTCCCTTGCTGGCATCGACCATATATGCTCTTATTTGAGGTAGATATAAACATTGTCCCAAGCTTTAACCGTAAGAACCGTCCTAGCTGACTTGGATTGTAGCAAGTCCTTTATGAGGTTATGACGAGTGAAGTCATCCCAAAGCTGCCCCTAGATAAACAACAGGAATGGCTCGACGCAGCTCAAACATTTCGCTTGCCCTATTGGGATTGGGCCGAGAAGAAGAAGCGAGGTGGTTCAGATATCTATGATGTCCCGGTGATTACCAAAGACCCACGAATCGAAGTCGTGAACTTGAACGACGGTACCACCCCCGTCTTTATCGATAATCCAATGTACAAGTTCAAGATGCCAAACGACGAGAGAATGGGCTGCTCTGGCGTCAGTGACGTACAAGACAAGATAATGAGCGCGGGCGTCGAGACGATTCTCACAATGCCGGTAAGTAGGTCTTGACTTTGGTTGTACATGCCTAGGAAGTATGTAGCACTAACCTTCAATTTCCATTTGCAGTTCTCTAAGTCTCGGGCCACCAGCAGATGGGCACCCTACGAACGTGAATCAAGCACGGTCTCCACCCAGTGGCAGAATGGAGAAATTGACAACCAGAAGATCGCAGACGCACTGAAAAACCATGATTGGTACGGAGGGGAGAAGGTGCCTCTCGCTGAGATGGTATATCGTCTCTTCCTGCCCGAATATATCACTTCGTTCACTCAGTTCGCTACAACAAAGTACAGAGATACCCACCCAGCGGCGGCCTACCTATCTCTGGAATATGTCCACAACAACATCCACAACTGGACCGGCGGCATGGACAATTACATCGGACACATGGCGGAGGTTCCAGTCTCTGCATTTGACCCCATCTTCTATATGCATCACTGGCAAGTTCCTTCAGTTCGATCCAATTGGACTACAAGAATGCTAACATTCCCTCGCACAGTAACGTCGACCGACAATTCGCTATTTGGCAAGCTCTTAATGTGGATAATACTGCCAACTGGTTCCAGAATTCTGATGAGCAGCTTCCAGACGACGGCACTTGGTCGATCAAGGCCGCAACCATCGACACTCCCGAGACCCCACTTGCTCCCTTTCACAAGGACACAGAGGGAAAATACTTCATATCCGATGATATCAAAGACTGGATGAAGTGGGGTTACTCATACCCTGAGCTTCAACCATGGCTCGACAAGTACAAGACGGACGGCAAATTTAACAAGAAGCTATATATCGAGGACATCAAACGCCAGTTGAAGGAGCTTTACAGTCCTAATGAACTAAAAAATGTCACTGCCGACGTCATCGTCAACGTGGAGTACATGCGGTAAGAGCATTTGCTATATAACCACCTTTAGGAGATCATATCTAGGATCGTATTAACAAATTTCTGTTAGGTTCGCCTTAAACGGCGCCCCGTATACTCTGTACTTCTTCCTCGGCCCTCGGAACGAGCAGGATGAGTACCGGGGTCCGCTGCATATGCACCCTAATCTTGTGGGATTCGTGTACACGTTCACCAATCCGATCTATCGGAACCGGGCTGCGCCAGGGTGCGCGAATTGCAGACGCAGAGCCGCCGAGGGAACGAAGTCGAGGGCCCAAGTGCCAATTACCGGCGCGCTACTGGCTCTGACACGCAAGGCCAGCAGCGATGACTTGACGTGGATTACGAATCCAAGTGCTGTGGAGAGTCATCTCGAGCAGAACCTCTATTGGAGAGCGAGAACGGTAAGAGAGAGCATTCTTTCCTATTTCCCAACATCCACCTAACTGTAGACGCTCTGTATAATTATTATTATACTTGACTCTAATTCACGCGTTAGCATGGAGGCCGCGACGTTCCAATCCCGAACGATGTCCCCTTTATCCAAGTCTCCGTCTATCATCGTAAAGCGAGTTTCGACGATATAGCGAGTGGCGAGACGTATCGGCTCCTCGAACGTGCGACCTTGGGGAAACCGGGAGGTCGCCCTGGTATCTGAGACACCAATGTTGGTAGACATTGACCGGTTGATGGCGTGCTCGCCCGTGCACTACTCTTTACGATGGACTAAACATAATAAATAGTCATATTACAATTGGATACTAGCTCTTGTTGGACGAGAAGCAGTGGCTCATTCGGTTGTAAACCATGGCAACTTTCAACCCACCGTTTAGAGATATATCAGATTGTTCGTCTACATATCAAGAAAAGACGCCATTATTCATAGCACATAAGGAACAGTAATCTAACTGTAAAACCTAAGGGGCTTTAAGCACGGGACGATGCTACTCTTTAACCGACCCAACTACATATAGCTAGTCGGAATATTTTCCCTTCCCATATTGCGGACACACGAGTAGTTGGTAGTGGCTCTGATTTACTTATACATGTGTGGGGCTTCGATGTAACAGCTATGGGCTTAATCAATTATTAAGCCTAGTTATACGGTTTATGTTGGCAATAGTATCGTGGGAATTTAAGCAATAAGGTACGAATAATTACGTTTAATAATAGCAAATAATAATTTAAATAATTAAATACTATTTTATGCCGGTATTATTAAAGTTAACGTCTTACACAAGCTCGCGAGCCAAACAAGCTCACGAGCCGTTTTTTAGCACCTTATAATAACAAACTTAAATTACTTAACTATAACATATTAAATTAATTTTAATTAATCGAATACTTTTTTGCTAACTGTATTTACAGCTTTTTTCCAAACGTGTACATTATATCAAAACTTGTTGCGGATGTTATGTTATTATTTTTTCCTCCCAACCTGCCCGTAACCGATTAACGCCTAACGCGTCCAAGCTAATATTACCCCCATTTCGCATCAAGCAAAGCCGAACGACTAGAAAATTATTATTGACCGAATCCTTAACCCAAATACGCGAGCATTTTTTGTCCGGCTTTTATACGTTGAAGATATACGTCGGGAAACGTGTTGAAAGACGCGTTAGAATGCGCGTTGCGGGGCATTTCGTAGGGCGCGTCGGTATGTGGCGGGGCGTATGGCAGGGCGTATGGCAGGGCGTATGGCAGGGCGTATGGCAGGGCGTATGGTAGGGCGTA
>QJOA01001130.1:0-10915 GCA_004155915.1 Monosporascus sp. CRB-9-2
TTAGGGAGTGTTGTTATTAGGGATGGGTGTTGAAGGAGCAAAAATCCAATTCAGGAAGTGGGTAAATTCAGGAAGTGGGTGGGGGACACTAAATACCGTGCGTATTATTATTATAAAACTTTTCCAATTAAAATAACGTATATTTAAGTTTTTAATTTCCTTAAATTTCCGTAACTTACCGGCCGATTATTAGGTATACTTATAAAATAAGTTATTCGTTTTATATTAAATATAGTTTTTATTATTTTATAATCAAATTTAATAATATTCTTATAATACGGAACGTACGGAAAAATAATTTCGACCTGTAAAATATTTTTATTTTTTACCGTTACCTTAAGTTAAATAATATAATAAAAGCTTAAAATTATCTTTATTTTTTTTATTTACGTCATAATCGTAATAATTATTATAATAAATATTATTAATAATAATAATTTAAAAACCCGGAAATAATTTAAATATAACGGTTATATAAGAATAATTAATTCCATATAAATAAACTTATTCTTTTCCATTTTATACGTTTTTTTCGACGCTTATACCGCTTTAAAATTATTTTTTTAATCCAGCCGGTAATTAAATTATTTGATTTAGATCTTTACTTTTTTTTTAAAAAAATTAAGTAATTATTAACTTAATTAACTATTTTTATTTATTAAAACAATTTTTATAATTTATTTTCCGTAATATAAAAATAGTTATTTTTAAGGTTTTTAATATTACTTAAAAAAATAACATTTTTGTTAAATTAAACGTCTCAAATAACAATAACCTTATTCCTTAACAAGTTCCAAATCTTGCAAATATTAATTAATTAATAACCGATAAAAAAAATAACTTATATTTTAAAATTTACTTTTAAAATTTCTTTTCTTTTTTTATAACGGTAATTATCATAACGTAAATTATCTAGCTATAAACTCGTAAAGAAACCTTTAAAGCTTCCGATTAAATATTATAATACCGTTTGTATACGCTAAATAAATAAAATAAATTTTATATAAAACTTGCTAAAAGAAAGCGTATTTAAAAATACGGTTATATAAATATATTATTACTTTAAAAATATATATAATTAAAAACGTAAATAATTTAAAGTTATTTCGTATCGTAATTATTTTCTTTTTAATTATACTTTTTAAACGTTTTATACCCCCGTTTTAGGCCTATATATACGGTTTTAAAAGCTTAATTTTAATACTAAAAAAAACGATTAAAATATATTTCGAAATTAATAATTTTTTAACATCTTATTATCGCATTTAATTACTTATAAAAAAATTTATCTTAATTTTTTAGGATTTTTAAAAAATATCAAAACGTTATAATTAATATATTTTTGTCGGCAATTGGTGCTTTCAGGTGCTACCGGCTGGTGGGCTTTGTTCAGGCTAGGCAGTAGAATGCTGCCTGGGACAGCCTTTGTCCACTGATGATCCTTTGTCACCCAATCGTATATATAAGGGCGATTGCCCACGGACTAGATTTGTCCTTTTCTAGAACTAAAAGAACCAACATAAAGCAATTACGCCAGATTCCTGCATTCGATTACTGTAATTATTGATATAGTAGCATCTTTTGATTAATTGGCAACCGTAACACGTTATACGAAATGGTTAATTGCAGATTAAAAGCTAAGTTAACAAAAAAAGTACGAAACTTAAAAAAAAGCCGTTCAGTTAACGATTTAAAAAAGAATTAAGTAGCAGTTGGCGATAGCAAAAAAACGCAAAACCTTTAAAAAGTTCCCCGCTAAGCAAATTAATAACTTATCCGATAACGGCTTTGTCCTTAAAGGACGGAAGTATATAAATAACGACAACCCTTTTCCCTTTCCTTACCCCGGACCTCCTCCCGATTAAAAGGTTTTTTAAAATAAAAAAATTTATAATAAAGGAAAGTAAGCGGAAAAACAAAAGGCATTTTTAATAAAAAATAATCCATCACCTTAGCAATAAAGGCTAAAAGCAAACTTAAAAAAGTTTAAAACCTTAATCCAAAAATAATATACCGAAACAAACTTAAACAAGCTTTATATATTTTTAGGTACTAATATAAATAAGATCAAATAAAACGTTAAAGCACGGAAAGATAAATATTAATAGGTTAAGGATAAGGTTAAAAATATAAGGCTTTAAAACCAAAAGATTAACGAAATAATGTTACGATTAAACGACATAATAATTAAGTTCTTAAATATATTCGGAAATAAAACGTTACGAAGTTCGAAAAATTTGCGAAATGTAAGTGTACAAATAAAAACGTTAAAAAATGCTCAGCCTATAGCTCGGGGAAATAGCTCGAAAAAAGTCCCCGTTACAGCACCCATTATAGCACCCGTTGCAGCACCTGTTATAGCGCCTGTTGCAGTACCCGAAAAAAGCGACGTAAAAAAGATCAACCCCTTAAAAGAAGGCAGAAAAAAACCTAAAAGGTAATTTATTAAAAAGTCCGACCTCCCGAAAAAAAAGAAAAGTAAAAAGGTAAAGCTACCGTTTAAAAAAAAAAGGAATAGTATGCGGAAATTTTGATAATTTAAATAGCTTATTATCTTTATCTTTTTTTTTAGGGTTATCTAAAAATTTACCGAAGCGACGGAAAAAACATTATAATTCCTTTAGTAACTTCTTTAGCTCCAGCTTTAGTAACTTAGATAGCTTTAACAAATTAGGTATACGTTTAAAGGAACGGAAAAAGGATTTTAAAAAGTCTAATAATAATTCGAAATTCCGTTAAAAACGCTTTAACTTTTTTTTAAACAAAAAAAATTACTTATTAAGTTAGGCTAATTAAGAACTTTAAAATAACGCCTTTAATTTTGCACTAAAAAAAATTAGCTATAAGGACGGTATAAAGCTAAAGCAAATTAATCAGCTGCGTTTGGTAAAAGCCATTACTAAAACCTGCAAAAAAACGCCCCTAGAATTAATTACAGGTATCAAAAAAAGAAATAAAGATATTAAGGACCTTACGGAAAACCTATATAGCAACAAGCAAGGCCCAGTAAAGGTTACTTTAAAAAAAGCTTAGCAAAATTACATACGATAAAAAAAACCTTATATAGTTTACCACCAAGTTTCAAAAGTTACTTTAAAAAATAAAAGGCTATAACATAAAGCTTAAAACCGAAAAACATATTATTATATTTCTTACTGCTATAAAAGACCGCGCTAGCAGCTGGTACAAAACGATATAATTAATGCTTAAATAAACGGATTACTTTTTCCAGCAACTGATCGACGATTTTAACAACGAATTCTATAACCGTACCAACAAAAGAAAAATAACGGACGATCTTACAACGCTTAAAAAAACAAAGGCAAAGGAAACAACAACAACTCCCGAAACAACAAGCCCGCATAAAACAAAAACGGAAAGCCACTTTGCTTCAACTATAGCAAATACGGACACCTAGCGAAAAACTGCCCCGAGCCCCAGAAAAAAAAAACAGCAAAGGCAAAAAAAAAAAAAAGCAAGGCCGAAATGGAGGCAGAAATCAAGGTAACAACAACCAAAGCAACAGCTCTCGCAACACCCGCGGCGACGCCCGCGGCGGTGGACCGGGTAAAAAGCAATTCATCCCTAAAGGCCTGGAAAACTTGTACCGTTCCAATAAAAGAACATTTAGCGCCCATATTAATAAACAACAGCTTCAAAACCTTATGCAATAATACGATAAGGTAATTCAAAAGTCAGCTACAATAATTAATATTACTAAAATTACAACGCCTAAATGCCCTAAAGCAATAACTACAGTAACTAACTGCCCTAAAACTTCAGTAACTAACTGCCCTAAAGCTTCAATAATCGAAAGCCCTAAAACAACCGTTGCAAACAACGCTGGCGAAACGCTTCAAAAGGTAACTACAATAACTAAATGCCCTAAGGCTATAACGATTAAAAGCCCTAAAGCAATTATTATAGGCAGTACCATACTGTTGCATATCCATTCATCCATAAAGGATAATAAAAACAGGCTACTTTAAAACTCAAAAACAAACGTTAACATCACGAACAACATTAAAAACTTCGAAAAAAATTCGGTCCTAAATATTAAAAACAAAAAAATCCACATTATAACAAATAAAGGACCTATTATCGCCACTACCGTTAGGACAATAAAGTAACCCCTAAAAGGGCCCCGTAAAAAGAACAACGAAATCATGGTAAAGTACACGCTATACATTAACGACTTCCCTTTAAAGGTATTCTGTGGAAAAATATATTATAAAAAAAGAAATTACCTAAATAGGAACACCTTAATAAACCCTAACGGGTCCCAGTTAACAACAATCAACATACCTCGGAAAGACTTCTTCCTATAACTTCATAAAAAGCCGGAGCCCATTATTAAGGCCCCGGAATTAACGAACGACAAAAATTATTAATAAGGATACGTACTAAAGGAGGCACTTGGTAAGGACGACGGTAACCTAAAAAGGGTATTCGTCAGCGTTCTCAAGGATAAAAAAGTTCGCATAACGGACGAAATAATAAAAAAAATCATCCTTTGGCACCGCCGTCTCTGCCACCCCAGCACAAAACGACTAATTTAAACCATCAAAAGGTCCACGGGAATAAATCTAGACCCCAACGAAATAAAAGCGCTGCCTTATACAGCGTATAACGAAAAAAAGATACGGAAAATTCCATCTACAAACCCCTAACGATAAGGGCAGTACGTAAGAAAAATTATTTAATATAATATAGGCTTAATTAAGCCCGTTAGCATTAAAAATAACAGCTATTTCGGTTTTATTACAAATAATCTTTTACGTTATAAAAAGTATTATTCGTTTAAAATTAAAAACGAAATATAACAAAGCTTATATACTTATATTATACGGATAACTAAACGTTTAAAAGCAATTAAAAACAAAAAAGTATAAACCTTACGTTTGGACGATAGCAGGGAGTTCGGTATAAGCATAATCGAAAAATTCTGCATAATTAAAGGCATTAAATTAATAATTTCCAGCTCCCATAACTAGTACCAGAACGGAATTACGGAAAAAGGCATCCAGTTTCTGCAAAACGAGGCTTATACGACTTCAGCCTAAATAAAAATCCCGATATGCTTTTAAAATCTAATAATAAAAACTATAACGCATATAATTAACAGAACTAAATAATTTACAGTAAAAAATATAACATTAATCGAATACTTTAAAAACGTATTCGAACCTAACAAATTACATAAACCTGATAACAGTTACTTTCGAATTCTCGGCAGCAAGTACGCAGTCCTAATTAATCAGAATTACAGAACTAGATCAGAAAAGTTAGCAGCCCGTAAAATAAAGGGCATGCTATTAAGCTATCAAAAAATATACAATTACAAAATATAACTTTTAAAGGGCGGTAAATTACTCATAACACCACATATTACAGTCTATAAAGACCTAAAAAAGCCAGGGCAGCCTTCCGACCCTAAAAACATTATTCGATCGCTTTTACAGCCCGTACAAAAACGCCTAAAATACCGTCAAAAACAGAAAGGTATCGGAATAAAAAACAAAAACGATAACGTTATTTCGGAAAACGATACGAATCAGGAAATTAAGCAAGTTAAACGCAAAAAAGAACGACCGAAAAAGACAGTTCCTAAATTATATACCTTAAAGGCCTTAAACGAAGCCTTTAAGTTAATACGCGAATTAAAGCTAGCTTTAACCCAAAAAGGCAAAGATAGCGATAAGGGCTTATATACCTTTTATTTCGTCCTAAACGTCGACGACGACAACTTTTTTAAAAATTACGGAAACGCCGATCAGGCTATCCGGAATATTTACGAATACCAATAAATGGCTAATATATTAAAATATAAATACGATAGTATCTTTAAAAACTTAGAAAACATTAACCTAAACAAATTATCCATTATTTACAAGCTATTTGCAACAATAAACAATGGCCCGTCCCTAAAGAAAGTTATAAAAGGCCTAAAACGAAAAATATAACTTAAAGCAATTTTTATTAAAATTAAAAAAAACCTTTTACGTAAAACCTTTAAGTTTACGCCCTTTAACGAAAAAACTTATAAACATTTTATTAATGCTAAATAAGTGTTAAAAAAAAAGTATACATTTATAAAAAAACTAAATAAATATAAAGTACGTATTTATACCAAAGGATTTATATAACGGAAAGAAATAAATTATAATAAAATAACAGCAAGTACCGCAAAAGCTATATATTAAAGGATATTAATAACCCTAACTGCTTATTTTGGCTAGCATATATTCCAGATCGATTTTATCGTTACGTACCTAAATAATAAGCTAAAAAAAAAACATTTACATAAAATAATTCCCCATATTAAAGGAATATTTCGATACGTACTTAAAAAATAAAGAAACGTACCGTTTTTTTCTTAAAAAAGTTATCAAGTTAATAAACCCCCTATACGGCCTAAAGCAGGCTAGAGCTGCTTAATAGGAAAAAGTTAAAAAAATATTTACGAAGCTAGGCTTTTACCTATTAATTTCGGATAATGCGATTTATTATAACCCCAAAACAGGGTATATTATCGCTTTATACGTTAATAACTTCCTACCTTTTAAAGCTAACAAACAATAACTTTAAAACGTTATTAAGGAAATTATTAAAAACGTTTTTATTAAGGATTTAAAAAACGTAAATTGGTACTTAAATATACGAATTATCCGTTCCTTACCGATTAGCGATATTAGGTTAAACTAATAACAATATATTAAAAATTTACTAAAATTAATTAAATTAAATAAGATATAAAAAAAACCTATATTATTCGTTAAGGATTATTTAAAGTACGTTATTAGATACGAAAGTAAAATTAATAAGGAAAATATATTCGAATATATAAACTTAATAAAAAAATTAAACTTTTTAAGTTATATTAACAAACCGGATATAACGTTTATAACCTTAATTTGGGTTAGGTTTATAAGTAACTTATTACCTAAATACCAGGAATATATCAAAAAACTGTTACGTTATTTAAACGGCATAATAAACCTATCTTTTCGGTATAAAAAGCTAAAACGAAATTACCTATATCAAAAATATAATAACTTAAGGTTATTCGGAATAATGAATATAAGTTTTGCGGATAATTAAAAATTAACAAAATTTATTACAGGGTGCATATTTTTTATAATTAAAACGCCCGTATTTTGGATTTTAAAACTATAGGGCGTTATTACAAAATGTATTACAGAAGCAGAGTATATGGGTGCAGGGATAGCTATAACAAAAGCAGTAAAAATTAAAAACTTTTTAACAAAATTAAAGCTTATACTTAAAAATTTTATTCCTATTTTAGAAAATAATACAAAAGCACTTAAATAAGTAAAAAAAATATAAATGTTACGAAAAAAGCATTATATTAAAATTAAATATTATTACGTACAATAGGAAATAAAAGCAGGAAATATTAGCTTTTAATACGTAAAAAACAAAGATAACCCTATAAACGGGCTTACGAAGTTACTTAACAAAACGGACTTTAAACAATTCGTACGGGATTTGGAACTTAAGAAAATATTTAAAAAGTCGAAAGATATTAGAAAGTAATGTAAGATTAAGGTTTAATCCCTATATAAATTGGTTATTTTTATATTTAATTTTGGACTTTTCGGACTTTCTAGTTACGGTTACCTGACGCAAAAGGGCGTGTCGGCAATTGGTGCTTTCAGGTGCTACCGGTTGGTGGGCTTTGTTCAGGCTAGGCAGTAGAATGCTGCCTGGGACAGCCTTTGTCCACTGATAATCCTTTGTCACCTAATCGTGTATGTAAGGGCGATTGCCCACGGACTAGATTTGTCCTTTTCTAAAACTGAGAGAACCAACATAGAGCAATTACGCCAGATTCCTGCATTCGATCACTGTGACTGTTGACAATTTTACTTTTAATTGTTAAAATAAATATTTTAAATAAATCTTAAATATTTATCGATAACGGAAATAATATATTTATACTCTTCCGGATTTTCTTCGAAATTTATAAATTAATAACAATTTTTTATCTTAATCGGATTTTTCTTTCCGTAATTTATAACGTATTTATCTTTTAGCCTTTATTTTGCCATATATTTAATATTTAATTATTATAAAACCCTTTAAACGAATTCTTTTTATATAAAATTATAATTAAACGATTACTTCGAGATTTAAATAGCTTAATTTTAAATACTATATAATACTATTATTTATACGTAATAATCTTTTCGTTTATAAATTAACATTTTATTTATAAATAATTCAAGTTATATAAATAATTATTATATTAATATTTTCGATAATAAATTAATTAAACTTATTTATTAATATAATAATTACTGAATTATATTTATTTTAAATAAAATTATAAATCCTTTAGTTATCTTATTAATACCTTTTTTTCGAAATTATCGAAATAATATTAAGTTATATATAAATTTTTCGTAATATATTACGTCGTATAATCGTAATACTTTTATACCGCTAAGATTTCGAAATAATATATTAACTTTTTTATACCTTTTAATCGAAACAAAATTATCATTTACATATACCTTATTGCCTTATACGGTTAATTTAAAGTTCAAAAATTTATTAATAAAGTTAAAAATATATATCATTAATTTTAAATCTAGAATAAAAAAAATGTAAAAACGTAAAATAAAACGCTTATTATATTACGTTAATCGGAAATGAAAAAATATATTAAAATTCGTTTTATTTCCTTCAAAAAAAAAATTTTTATAATTAATTTATTTATAACTTTCGATAATTAATTATATCGCTTTTAATTTCGGCTTTTTTCGTTATTTAAAAAAACCTTTTCCAGGATTTTATAAAGAAAATTATAATTATATATAAATTATTAATTTATCCGATTATCGTATTCGTTTTTAGAATTTTATATTATTACTTTATAACTATAATTTCTTGTTATTTCTTAATTTATTCGTTTAATTTTTTAATAAATTTCGCAATTTATTTTAATATTTCGTAATATTTTTATAAAAGGTATTATATTTCCGATTTTTATAAATATATATTATATATTTTTAATTATAAATTTATTTACTTTTAGTTATTATCTTAAAAATATTCGTTAATTAATTTATAAAATTAATTCTTTTAATAATTTTATAAAAAATAAAATATTAATTTATATTAAAAAACGAATTCGTGTTTTTAAGTAAAACGTTATATCGGGTTTTATAGGTTTAATAAGTTACGGACGTAATTAATTAAAATTGATATAACTTTAAATTTTAAAAACGTATATTTTAAATTAAAATCTTTCTTTAAAATAATTACAATCTTTAACTTTTTTATAAATAATAAAGGACGTTAATAATACGGTCGTTATTATAATTAATAAAATATATAAACAATTATTATTAATATATAACTTATATCGTTTTAATTATAGTTAACTAATTAATATATATTATTAATTAAGCGAATAAAATTTTTAATTATTAAATATAGGGGATATTAATTATGTTATTACATTAAGCTAATTACGTATGCTGTAAAATACGTTCAGTTTTTTGGTAATTTAGCTACGGAATATGTATATGCCGATTTGTAGGTAACCTTTCCGTTTATAAGGTGCGTTACGCATCCCCTAGCTAGCTAACACGTTACGCACCTTCCAGCTAGTTGATAATAAGTACGAACTTATTGCGCTCCTTATATCTAACAGTTATTATTATTTATATAAAAGGTTAAATAAGATAATAAAAATAATTTAAAAATTAAAGATTTAAAAATAGGAACAAACTGATTAATAGGTTGTTTAATTAAAGGGGTAAACAGAATTGATGCCAGGCTGATAAGGGCTTTAGGAGGCTGACAAATAACTAAGCCGAGATTAAGCCGGTGAGCGAAAATACTGCAAAAGTAGGCATCCGTGCCGATTTACGTATCGTTTGAGTTTCGAGCCATAATACCGGCAGAATTGCCTCTCGGTATCGGAACTATGCTGATAAAAATATATCGGCCGGAGTTTACGCAGTGACAGCATATCCTGCCAGCGTTTAATCCTTTCTGGCCGCACGCACTTGGAACGGCTCCAACCTGGTGGTAGAATGTCCCCTTTAAGGGTTTTGTATATGTGCCACTGAGGCTGCATGCAACGACGTTCGGGTGATCCAGGAGACTCCAATACGAACCCATTCGGTGACTGGGCAAGTGAAACCGAGAGGCCCGCCGAGCATGCGTCCCGGAAGAGGTTGGAATTCCAAATCCCGTGGCATCTCAATTTGCACTTGCCAGGCCATCCAAGACCGGCTTGGTAGAGCAGCGGGAGGTTTTCCTTCGTTATATTTTATTGGAACAGGTCTTGGACCTATCTTCCCCTTGCCATACCATACAAGTGAGATGTCGCAGAAAGAACACTATGCGAACAGTGACAGGCTTATTTCAAACGCTTCATAAGAAAGTAGCAGAAAGTATGGAATCAAATTGGGTTTTTTAATAACTCCAAAACACAAAATATAAGATTGTTTACTGCTGGGAATAGGGGTTGAATAGGGCTAACTAGATAGCCCCATCTTTGGAACCTAACTCTGACGGTACCCACCTCAGCTTATGAAGTATACTGTTCACCTCTGCGAAATGCGGACCGAATAGCTGGATTGTCCCCCTTTTCTATGTCTCGTGTGATTTAAGGCAATACGGGTAAGGCTATGATCCTCCCTGTGGAACCAATAATCAAAGTACGAACCCTTCAATTCATTGTTACTGCAGATGTGCCTCATATACGTCACGCGTGTATTAACTTGCAACCGTAACCAACTCCTCCAAAACCCCAACGACATATTGGTACAAGCCCTCACGTCTTCTTGACAGGGACCCAGACGGCCTCCGATAATACGAGGGCTCTCAAACCCAAGAAGTCCGTCGTCGTATTGACAGTAGCGCCACCGCCTTCCCC
>QJOA01001131.1:0-10879 GCA_004155915.1 Monosporascus sp. CRB-9-2
GACTTAATTAATAACTTTTTTTAAAATTATTTTTAAGTTGCTTTTTTATTAATTAAAGGCTTTTATAGTATTTATTAACTTTAATTATCTTTTAAAATATTTAAAAAGTTTATATAATAAGGTTTTTATTAATTTATTAATTAATATATTATGGGTAACATTATAATTTACTTTAATTTACGTTTTATATATATAAGCGCAAAACATATATAAACGAACCACTTTCTTAGTTATTTTAATAATATATCTTTAATTGCTTATTTTTTAATAACTATAATAAAATGCTTTATAAAAAAAGCGAAAATAAACTTAATTATTTAGATTAAAAAACAAAACTTAAAACTTGATTATAAAAAGTTTAATTTTGTTTATAAAATTCCGTATTTTATTTTTAATATACCGTTTTACCGGTAAATACGTCCGATCCGATATTATCTTTTTTTTATAAAAATTAATGCCGACCGAAAAAAAGTTAATTATTAACCGAATCCTTAACCTAAATACGTAAATATCTTTTATCCGGTTTTAATATATTAAAAATATGGCTAATATATTATTAATTTAACCTATTACAAAATACGTTAAAATTAATTAAGTATCGAATTTTATTAAATAGCAAAAAAAGATTTAAATATATTTAAATCGGAAAATTATTTATTAACAAATTTTATTCGTAAATTTAAAAATATTTTGTAAATAATTCGAATTTATTCGGGTTATAATTATAAAATACGGTATTATAAAAGAAAATTTTATAATTTTAACGAAAACAAATTTTTAATACAATTCTTTATATTAATAAATATAATAATTATTAATACCGAAAAATATAAATATTTAAATAAACGTAACAAGGAAATAAAAAATAAGTTATAATTATTTAAGTTCTTAATTTTTAAAATTAAATTATATCGTTATTTATTATTATAACAAAAAAGAACTATTTTAGATTTTAATATTATAATAATTTATTATTGATAATTAATTAAAAAATCGTATTAAATAATAATTATTAAATAATAAATAAATTAAATTTCGAATGAATTTAATAATTTAATAAATATATTTAAACGTAGTCGAAAAATTTAAAACGTTTTTTTATTTTTAACGGTTACAAAAATTATTATTTAATAAAAGTTAAAAAGTATAATATTAATAATAATATTATTACATTTTATCTAACCGTATATTTTTTGTATCGGTTTTAACTTTTTAATATATATATATATATATATTTTTAAACGTACTTATTTATAATATATTAAAAATTTAATACGATATTATTATATTTATATTATTAAAAAAGAAATATCGCCGGCTTTTGTAACGCATTTTAAATTATTATAACGTTCGATAATATTAAACTTAAATTTATAAAAGTTTATTTTATTTTATTTAATTTTAATAGCGTTTTTTCCGAATTAAAAGTTTTTTTAATTATATTTATACCGACGGTTTTCTCGTTAACCTTTACCGGTTTCATTTTATCCTTTACGAAAACTTTTAAAAATATCCGTAAAGTAATAAAATAAGGACGATATTTATAAAAAAAAATCAAAATTTATTAAGGTAATTTGTTAGTAAAAGTATTTAAATCTGTTAATTTTATAATAAAAGGTTATATATTATTATTATATAAAACCGCTTTTTTGCGGGGAAAACCCCTTTAATTATGCGAAACGAATTATATTTTAAGTAAACGTTATATGATTAAAAATAAACGTTTTCAAAAAAAAAAAGAATATTTATTATATAAAAGGAATAAGCTTTCTTGGCCTAAAAAAAGAATAATAAAAAAGTGCGGCTAATAACAGCTGGAGGAGATTATTATAAAAAAGTTGAAATTGACAAATGGAAATATAGCGTTTACGGCAAGCCCGCATACAATGCACGTACTTATAAAGAAGTTATAAATATATTTAGCTAAAAAAAAATCCGGTTAATTTAAATTAATACGATATGTTGTTATTAAGTAATTTGTTATTGCGGAATGCTAAAAAGTGATTTGCTTATATGTGTCTCTTGTTTATATATGTAGGACGTTATATCTTGTTATACGGTTTTCCGAAATTAATAATTATATATATTTACATACTGTAACTTTATTTATAAAAAACGACGTTAACGTTAATAAACCGTATAATTTATTAATTATTATATTATATATTCAAAACTTTTATATTTAAATTAATTTTTAATATTTTACTTAATTAAAAATTAAATAAGCCTTTTTTACAATATAGGTGAAAGATAACAATTTTATTTTAATTATAAGAATAATGCTAATATTCTTTTTATTTTATTATTATTTTATTTCTTTTTTAAATAATCTTATAACGTAAATTTCTTTTTAATAAATTATATTATTTATAAAAAAGATAATATTTTAAATATTTAAGGAATTTTTAATTTCGAATTATAATATTAATGTTTTAATATCGATTAATAACTTTAACGTGCCATATAAACAAGCTGTATATATAAGCAAGCTATATACTTTTTAAGTATTTTATCTACTTAACTTTAATCACTTATTTCTTAATAACCATAACATAAAACGGCTTACAAAAAAAGCAAAAATAAACCTAGCGGTGTAAGTTAAAAAAATAAAAGTCGAAATTTAGTTATAGAAAGTTTAATTTTATTTATAAAGTTCTATTTATTACATTAAAAACGTAAATTGAAAATAAACCTACCCGATTTAATACCGTCTCTAATTTACGCAAACTAACGCCGCCCGAAAAAAAAATCTATTATCGAAAATCTTTTTAATTCAAATACGTAAACGTTTTTTATTCGACTTTAATACGTTAAAAATATAGTTCATATATTGCTAGCCTAATACGTTATAAAACGCGTTAAAGTTAACTGGGTATCAGATTTTATTAATCGGCAAAATGTTTTTTAAACCGGTTAAATCGAAAAATTGATTATTAAGAAGATTTATACAAAAATCCAGGAATATTTCGCAAATAATCGAATTTATCCGGGTTATAATAACAAAATACGAGATCGTAAAAAGAAATATTTATAATTTTAACGAAATTAAGTTTTTAATAAAGCTTTTTATAGTAACGTATAACATAAGCAAGTTATATATATAAGTAAGTTATATACTCTTTTATAATTCTAATCATTTAACGTTAACCATTTATTTCTTAATAACTATAATATAAAACAGTTTATAAAAAAAAAACATAAACCTAGTGTTATAACCCAAGGACTTGGCCCATTGCCAGACGGTCGGAGGATGTGTGGACATCTTCGATAAAGGGTCTTGGCTCGTATGACGGCTATGGGCTTAACCAACTATTAAACCTAGTCGTACGGTTTATGTTGGCAGTGGTATCGTGGGAATCTGAGCAATAAGGTGATAATTACGTCTGGTAATAGCAGATAACCGTAGGTAATCTGGGTAACCAAATTGTAATTGCAATCTGGTGCTATCTAAACTATGGAAATAATGAGCGTATATATATTTGTCTTGGCTCAACGTACTCGAACTGGCTCGATCCATCCACAATGGTCAAGTTTCGTTAAGCCAAGACAAATATATATACGCTCATTATTTCCATAGTTTAGATAGCACCAGCTTGCAATTACAATTTGGTTACCCAGATCACCTACGGTTATCTGCTATTACCAGACGTAACTATCACCTTATTGCTCAAATTCCCACGATACCACTGCCAACATAAACCGTACGACTAGGTTTAATAGTTGGTTAAGCCCATAGCCGTCACACCTAGCCGTTTAGGCTAAAAAAAAAAAATCCGAAATTTAGCTACAAAAAGTGTAATTTTATTTATAAAATGCCATTTACAACCTTAAGAACGCAAATTAAAAGCAAACGCACCCGATTTAATACCGTCCTTAATTCGCGTAAATTAATGCCGACCGAAAAAAAATTTAATATCGAAAGAATTTCTAACCTCAATACGTAAATATTTTCTATTCGATTTTAATACTTTGAAAATATAACTAATATATTACTGGCCTAACGCGTTATAAAACGCGTTAAATTAATTAAGCGTTAAACTTTATTAAACGGTAAAAAAAAAAGTTTAAATACTTTTAAATCGGAAAATTATTTATTAACGGATCTTATACGAAAATCTAAAAGTATTTTGCAAATAATTTAAATTTACCCGGATTATAATAACAAAATACGATATCGTAAAAAGGAATATTTATAACTTCGACAAAATTAAGTTTTTAATAAAACTTTTTATAATAACTGGCATAATAATTACCAATACCAAAAAACCTAAAAAACTTAAATAAATATAATAAAAAATAAAAAATAAATTATAATTATTCAAGTTATTAATTTTTAAAATTAAGTCGGACCCCCCCTCACGCTCCACCCCTCCAACGCGCCACCCTACATCCGCGACACGTTCCGATCCACTTACTAATTTCTTTCTTTATAAAAGCTTTCTTAACAACAATTTAAAAAATTAAAAAAATTATCTTCTTCTTTATCAAAATCTGCTCTTTCGAATGGTATGCACCTTTTTACTTAATTTCGCGCGGTGCAAGTAATAAACGAAATAGAACGGAAAAGGTCCTTACGTTTTGCGTCCAAAGGCTACCAGGTTAAGAGGAAATACATTATACGCCGTATCGAAAGTATACCTACACGGGAAAAGGTTAATAAAGCTTAATAAAAGCTATCATGAGTTTAAGAGGACGGATTATCCCATTAAGTTATTATACAAAACTAATTAGGTTATGCACCGCCGCATTCCCGATTTCGCTTATACGCTCAACGGCTCCTAATTAATAACGGCAGCCCTAAACGCCTAAAAAAAAGATAGGTAACCCGTTTTCTGCGACGTTACCTTAAAATCAGGACTTTTAAAGGCACGGCGATTAATTTATAAGCGCTTAAATAAGGCTTTACCGACCTTTACGAACGTATTATTCGACCGCTTCGAACTGCTAACTATTAAAACTATCAAATAACGTAATAGATATAACGCCGACAAGATCGGGATAATAAAAGATATAAGGAAAAACGCTTTAATTCTCGGTAAAGCCTTTAAAAAGTTTATACTTTTAAAAAACGCCTTTAAACGGTAATAAATTATTATAATCGCCTATATTAACGTTAACAGGTAACGTCCCACACCACCTCACCGGATGCACCACCTCACCGGATGGTTTTTGACACCTTCCAACAACTAACCTAAACAACTCAACCACAACATATCAAATTAATTCCAATTAATCGAATACTTCTTTGCTAACTGTCTTTACAGCTTTTAAATAAATGCACGCATTATATTAAGGCTTGTTACAAACGCTATATTGTTATTTTTTCCTTTTAATCCGCCTGTAACCGACCAACGCCTAATACGTCCAAGCCAATATTTCCTCCAATTCGTTAAAATTAAAGCCGACCGACAAGAAAACGATTATCAGCCTAATCCCTAACTTATATATGCAAACATTTCCTGTCCGGGCTCGATCGTTAAAGATATACGTAACAGAATACGTCGAGAAACGCGTTATAAGGCGTATTAAAGGGGCGCGTTAAAGGCTCGTTGGGGGGCATAGGGGGTCCGTGCGGGGCGTTTCGTAGGGCGTGTAGCAGGGCGTATGGCAAGGCGTGTCGGGCTTGATTTCGTAATAACTCGAAACCTACGTAATTATACGATTAAAATAAACGTTTTCCAAAAAGATAAATACTTGTTATATAGGATGAACAAGTTGTTTTAGCTAGCAAAAAGGTTATGGTAAAAAATTGCTGTTAACAGCTGTTGAAGTTAGATAGTTGCGGGCGGGTTGGCAAGAAGAAATGGTAATATGGCGTTTGCAATAAGCCTTGATATAATACGTATATTTATCCAGAAGGTGTAGATACGGTTTGCGGAAGATAATACGATTGATTGGAATTAATTTGATGTGTTGTGGTTGAGTTGTTTAGGTTAGTTGTTGGGAGGTGCCAAAAACCATCCGGTGAGGTGGTGCATCCGGTAAGGTGGTGTGGGACGTTAAGCCCTTTTATTACTTATTATCTTTAACGGCGGCAACGTATAATAATAATAATTTCTTAACTCCGACGATAAAGCATACGAAAGTTGGTACTTTATTACCTTTAAAAACGGTTAAATTAATATCGAAATGGGCCTAAAATAGCTACGCAAGGTTTTTATCCTTTATACCAAGCCGGCAAACCTTAAGAAATAAAAGCTTTTAGTTATCGACGGCCATAACAGTTACATTACTAAAACTTTTATATAAATATGTCTTTAAAATAAAATCTATATCGTCTTTTTACCTGCCTACGTTTCGCACGTTTTCCAGCGTTTTGATATAAGTATCTTTTCCACCTTAAAACGGAAGTTCCGTTATTAGTTCCGAAAACGCTGTTTCAGACGGGCCTCCGAAATTATAAACAAAACGGATTTTTTTAAGCGCTTCCGTACGCGTAAAAAAAATTATAATGGTTTCAAAATATATCACAAAAAGCTAGTTAGTTATAGGTTTGCGACTTATTAACAAAGCGAAAGCGTTAAATAATAAATACGTTAAAGCTGGGAGTTAAATAACGGAAATACTTAAATCTAGATTAATTTTTACCGTTCTACGTTCCGATTTTTATACGTAAATAGATAATTTAGGTATTAAAACGCCTAAATCATTTAAGGATGTACATATTATTAAGAAATCCCTGGTAAAAATCGATCCAGTTTTCGGAAACTTTACCGTACGGATCTTATTCCGTAAAATCGGAAGGGCCTTTAACGAAAAAAACAACAAATTAAACGTAACCGAAATCTATAACAGCCAATTAATTGCTGCCATCGATAAATCGAAGTTCAGAAAGCGTAAGAAGGTACAGCCCGAACTAAATAAAAAGTTCGTAAGGATGATATCGGTTAAAAAGGTAAAGGTAAAGTTAAAAGCCGTTCCGAAAGGACGTTTTACCGTAACTCGGCGAAATTAACAGCAGGATAAGTCCTCCGAAAGTGAAGAAAATAAGGACAATAATCCGGATTACATTATTGTGCGTTTTATTTAATATGGAGTTAATTAAATAAGTGGTTGTTGAGATATTTTTATTTGCGCTGAAGGGTTGTGTTGTTGATGGCTTTAAAAGTGGGTGGCGCGTTAGGGGGGTGGAGCGTGAAAGGGGGGTCCGACTTAAGTTATATCGTTATTTATTATCATAACGGAAAAAGATTATTTTAAATTTTAATATCGCGATAGCTTATTATTAATAACCGATTAAAAATCGTATTAAATAATAGTAATTAAATAATAATAAAATTAAGTTTTAAAAGAATTTAACATTTTAACAAACATATTTAAATACGCACGAAAAGTTTAAAATATTTTATTATTCTCGACGGCTACAATAACCATTGTTTAATAGAATTCGAAAAGTATTACGCCAATAATAACATTATTACGTTTTATATACCCGCGCATTTTTCGTATCGGCTTTAATCTTTTAATACATTTTTTTTTAAAAACGCGCTTATTTATAATATATCGAAAAATTAATACGACGTTATTATATTTATATTACAAAAGAAATTTCTTCGCCGGGTTTTATAATATATTTTAAACTGTTATAACGTTCGATAATAACAACTCTGGATTCGCAAAAGTTAAATGTATTTTATTCGATCCTAATAACCTTTTTTCCAAATTAAAATTTTTCCTATTATGCCTATATTAACCGTTTTCCTGTCAACTTTTACCGGTCCTATTCGTTCCCCGGCCGCGAAAACCCCTAAAAATATCAACAAAAATAACGAAATAAAAACGGTATTAATGAAAAGATGTTAAAAATTAACAAAAAAATTCATTAAAATAAAAAAATAATTAAATCGGTTAATTTTTTAATTAAAAGTAATTCATTATTTTTAAACGAAAATATTTCTTTTCAGAAAGAAATTATACGAAACAAATTATATCTTAAATAAACGTTAAAAAATTAAAAATAAACGTTTTTAAAAAAAAAGAATATTTATTATATTAAAAGGACAAATTTTTTGACACCGAAAAAAGGAATAAAAAAAAAATATAATTAATAATAATTAAAAAAGGTTATCGCAAAAAGGTCAAAACCAAAAAACCGAAATATAACGTCTACGGAAAGCTCGGACATAATGCGCGTACTTATAACAAAGTTATAAATACGTTTAATAAAAAAATTAATTAATTTTAAATAATGCAATATATTATTATTAAATTATTGGAATTAGTTATTATAAGATGCTAAAAAGTGTACAGCTTGCTTATATGGTACGTTATAATATATGTTACTAAAATTTAAGTTAAATCGTATAAATGGGGATATTATAAAGGTTATATTAAATCGCGTATTCATTATTACGTATAAAATAAAACCGATTTTTTTAATATTTATGAACGAAATCTAAATAAATTAAATTAAAATTCTATAATAATTCAACGTTTATTATTAACATATTTTAAAAGTTTATTTAAACTTTTTTTAAAATTTAAATTAATTTATTTATTTATAAAATGTGATTAAAATAATTAAAGTTTTTTCTTAATTTTATTTTTTAAATATTTCGATATTAGAAAATTGTTATAAATCCTTATAGTTTATGAAAACATACCGTTTCCGTATTTATTAAATTAATTAGTTAATAAATCCTTAATTTTCCACACGGTAAACCGTTACGATATGGTTTATAAAAATGTTTTTAACGAATAAAATAAAAAAGTTTATAGTAAATAAAATCAAATTTTAAGTTTTTAAATATTTTAAGAAAATCCTTTTGTTATAATAAAAATAATTCCCTGGCTTCATATAATACCTTTTTAATGAAAAAAATCTTATCACGTTATATATATTTTAAACTATTTTTATAAAGATTTAATAAAATAAGTTCACGTTCAAGAAAACGTTTATTATATTACATTACTTAAACTTTAAATCGAATTTAGCCGTAATAACGATTAAAATTCGAAATAACGTTTTAATTAAAATAAATACGTATATATTACGATAAACGTTTTTAAATTATAAACTACTCCATATCATAAAACGCGCTTTATATTTTTAGAACTAATTATATTTTTTAAACTTTAAATATGTACCTATAAATATCATACAATTTATTTTCTTTTTAAAAAAATTAATGAACTGTTTTTTAAAATTATATCTTTTTATAATTTTACAAATAAAGCTTTTCAACTTTATAAAACAACTTCGTTAACGGGTATATATTTAGTTTTTTATAACCTTATAATAATAACGGAGAGTTACACTTATATACCCGGCTTTACGACCTAAAGGTTTTATTATATTTTTTCGTATTAAAACCTTTTCGCTTAAAATAATACGTATTGTAAATAATCATTTTCCTTAAATTTCAGCAACTTACCGGCCAGTTAGTAAATAAATTTATAAAATAAGTTAATTATTCAACGTTAAACGTGACTTTCTAAATTATATAATCGTTTTTAATAAGATTTTTATAATACGGAATATATAAAAATTTACGATTTTAATCCGTAAAATATTTTCGTTTTTTATTATTAATTTAAATTGAATACTATAATGAAAACTTAAAATTACTTTCCTAATTTTTACCGGCATAATAGTTGCAATAATTATTAATATAAACGTGAAAAAAATTAACGGTTTAAAGAACGGAAATAATTCGAATTTAACGATCGTATAAAAATAATTAATTTTATATAAATAAGCTTATTCATTATTAATCCGTATATCTTTTCAAACATTTTTATTATTTTAAAATTATTTTTATATTTAACCGGAAACTAAATTATTCAGTTTAAATTTTCATTTTGTTTTCAAATATATATATTTAGATTATTATAACTTAATTAAATAATTTTACTTATTAATAACGTACGTAACTTGTTTTTCGCAACGTAAAATGGTTATTTATTAAGTTTTTAATAATACTTAAAAAGATAACTTTTTTATTAAATTATACGTTGTAAATTATAATAATTTTATTAAATAACAGATTTCAAATCCTAAAAATATTCGTGTATTAATAATTAATAAAGAAATTAATTTATGTTTTAAAATAGAATCTTTATAACTTTAATTCTTTTTATAATAATAATTATTATTACGTAAATTATATATCCGTATATTTATAAATAAACTTATTAAAGGTTCCGAGTAAACATTATAATGCCGTTTATATATCTTAAATAAATATAATAAATTTCGTATAAGTTTTAGTAAAAAGAAGTATATTTAAGGATACAATTATATAATTATATTATTGCTCTAAAAATATATAAATAAAAACGAAAATAATTTAACGTTATTTCGTATTATAATCGTTTTTTTTAATTATACTTTTTAAATGTTTTATATGTCCGTTTTAAGCTTGAATATATAATATTAAATGTTTAAATTTAATATTAAGAAAAGTAATTAAATTATACTTCGAAATTAATAATTTTTAAAATTTCGTTATCGTATTCGAATATTTAAAAAAATTCCTATTTTAATTTTTTAAAATCTTTAAAAAATATTTAAATATTATAATTAATATACTTTGCTTTCAATTTTAAAATAGATATTGTAAATAAAGTTCAAATATTTGTCGATCGTAAATAAAACGTATCTATATTTTTTAAATTCTTTTTGAAAGTTTAAAATTAATAATAATTTATTATTTTAATCGCAAGGTTTTTTTAAGTTCTCGGCAAATTTACTTCTTAATTTTCGTTTTATTATATATTTACTATTTAATCGTTATAAAACTTTTTAAACGGACTTTCTTTATATAAAATTATAATTAAACGAGTATTTCGAACTTTAAATATTTTAATTTTAAATATTATATCGTATCTGTGGGCAAATGCGTTGTAATTCTTCAGGCTGGGGGGGGGAACTTGGTTG
>QJOA01001132.1:0-10871 GCA_004155915.1 Monosporascus sp. CRB-9-2
ATTATTTAAAATGATAATAAAATAACGGACGAATAAATAAATATAATAATTAATTTTTATATAGATTATAAAAAAAGTCTTATTTAATTAAAAATTAATTAAAAATTAAAATTTTTTTTAAATATAAAACCGTTAAATATATAATACGATAATTGATAAATTATATAATTTATTAACCCCGACGTCGCTATATTATAAATTAAGCTGCGGTATATAGATATACATAATTATTAATTACTTAAAGCCGTAAAAAAGGATTTAATCAAAATAGATAATACGTTTACAGGCGGCATATTAATCAATAAATTAATAAAAACCTTATTACGAAGACTTTTTAAGTATTTTAAAAAGTAATTAAAATTAATAAATATTATAAAAGCTTTCGATCGACGGAAAAATATTTTTGCAAATAATTTTAAAAAAGAATTAATTAATTAAGAGGATTTAATTACTAAAAAAGAAGTAAAATAAAAAATTGCGGCTTTAAAAAATAATAAATATAACAGTTAACGTTATAATTACGTTAAAGCGTTAAAGGGGTATATTAGCTAGCAGGAAGTGCGCTAGTATCCTATATACGATAAAATTCCCTTTAATCGGAATATATATGTTCCGTAGTTAGATTACTTTAAAGATTAAGACGCGTTACGAGAGCACACGTAACTAGCCAATTAAGATAATGCAACTAATGTTTTCTATATTTGACAAAAACCGTCCGGAGTACTTATACGTCTGGAGTACTTGTATGGGACGTTATTGTTAGGGATTACGGAAGCAAAGATACGAATGACGGAGAAATAGTAAATAATAGCAGTATTTGATTTAATACTCTTTACGTATTACAAGTAACTATATATTGGATACGTATAACTATATAAAGGTGTAAGTTTTGATAATCGTTTATTATCAGAAACTATTAAGGACTAAAAGATATAAGTAATCGGGGCGCTTGTTAGACGGGCCCAGATTACTGCAATCTCTAATAGGTCCCCCCTTTACGCTTATAAGTAACTACGTAACGTACGGTTTTATATTAAGCATATAACTAATTAGGTTAGGTTAAATTTATCCAGTAAAAAATTAACGTTAACTTTTTAACCTTAACTACCGATATAAGTATATATTATTTAAATTTTATATAAAAAATATTTAACGAAAGATCCGAAAACTTTTGCCGTTTAATTAAAATAATTATTCCGAAATTTAATTTTTTTTAATAAAACCTTTAATAATATCTAATCGGCGTTAAATATCGGCTAATTCGTTAGGTATACAAGGTAAAAGTTACTTGATAATCTTAATTATTACGTTAATTTTATATTTAACCTTTTTAATAATTCTTTTAATTTTGTTATTAATTTAATTTTTAATAACGCGAAAAATAACGTTTATATCGATAGGGTTAACGTTATTATTATTAGGCGTAACCTTTTTTTTAAGTTTTTTGTTAATAATACGTACATTTTTTTAAAAATACAAAAATTACGAAATAAATAACATTATCGGTATTTAGTTAAACGTTATTCCTTTTAACGATAAAAATAATTTAATATAATTTAAATTATTTTATTTCCGTAAGATATCCTTTAATGCTGCCGTTAAAATAACCTTTAAAGTTGCAATATCTGGTAATTAAAATAGTAACTTTTGTTAATATCTTGTTATCGTACGCTTCCTTTTTTTCCAAAAAAAATATGCGCATTTTATGCCATCTTTAACGGATTTTAAGTAAAAATATTTAACGAAAATTTTTGTACTTTTTTTAAAGGTAAACTTATCAATTTCTTTAAATATTTCGGCCATAAAACGGAAATCGTAATTATATTTTTTACAAATACAGGTAAAATAAACTTTTAATCCGTCTTAAAATTCGGTCTTTTCGTTTTTTTATCGGAATTATCGTCGTTAATAATAATTATTTAATTTTTGCCTTTTTAAACGGAATAATTATTTTAATAAACGAAAAACGTTTTTTATTTAATTATTTTAATTTTTAAATTATTATTATTAACTTTTTTATTAAGGTAACTTTTTTAATTAATATTTACGTAAAAAAAATTACGATATTATAAGTTTCCTTTATTATATTTTTAAATGCAAAATTACCGTTAACTGACCTTAATATTATTCCGCTATTCTCGTTATTTACGCCTTTTTAACCGGTTTTTTTAGATTTAAACTGGTTAATAATTATAAATAACGATTTCTTTATATACCTGCTAAGATTTCTGTTAAATATAACGCGATTTTTAACAAAAAAGGCGGTTTTATTGGCCTTTTTAACGCGGAGATTTCTGTCCGGGTCTTTAAACAAATCGTTAATAAGCTTTTTTTAAGTACTATAAGCATTTTCGTTATTATTTTAAACGGCTTTTTCGCTAAAGGTCACCTTATCCTAAATAATAATTACTTTGCTAATTACGTCGTTCTAAGTTCCGGCTTAGTTATTATGTTGGATAAGGGGAAAGGTTAGCTTAATAAGCTTAGTAAAAATATTGTTATTTTCGTTATGGTTATCTATATTTTGTTCGTTATTAACGTTACCGTCAAATAAATCGGCGTTTACCGAAAAGGTTATAAATAAAGGTTTATTATAATAACCATTCTGCTCGTTATTTTAAATACTAAAAATTTCCTAGGCTAAAGTAATATTATTAACGGTTATATCGTTTATTATCCCGGGATTATGATTAAATTATTCGTCGTTAATAATAAATTAAGCGGATTTTTTGTTAAAGGTAATTAAAAAATTATATAAAGTTATAAAGAATTATCGATTTATATATAAAATACGAAAAATCGATAATAATAAAAAAAGGAAAAAAGGTAGAAAGTTACCCTTATATAATTAAAGATTTTAAAGCCGATAATATATATTTTCTTAATAACGTAAAATTTCTTAAATAAGATATAAACAGCCATTTATTATACGAAAAATATAACCGAAATCTGGTTAAAAAACGTATAAAATTTAAAGTAAATGTATAAGATATATGAAAAATATAATGAAAAATAATTAAATAACGTATATTCGGAATACTTAACGAATATAATAAAATAAATAAAAAATATATAACGAATATAACTGGTATCCCTTACTAAGTTCTTCCCTTTTTATTAAAAAAGGATACAACTGCGTATTTATTATTTAGCGCCTTAATATCGTTACAACGGATTAAATTTCTTCTTTTAGTACTTCGCCGGTTAATTAATTGAATATTTTCTTTCGTACTTGATAATAACTTTATTAACTATAACGAAAAAGTCTTTTTTAATACGCCATTTATCGTCCTTAACTGTATAGTCTATCTATTTAATAAGATATTTAACCGACGGGTTCTTTCTATATTAACGAATCCGACAATTTACGATATCGTTAATCTTCCACTTTTATACGTTACCATTTATAGGTATAGGGCCAGGCTTAGGTACGTCCCGTCCGAATAGGTCTTTCCTTTGTTTTGGCTTATATAGCTGTACTATTAAAATAATAGGGTAAACTTTTTAGCTGGTAAAAAAGTTTAATTTATAAACTTACTGTTTAATCCGTTCGAAAACTTTAAACGGGCCGGTTCGAATAAAGGATTATTTCTGTTTAGGTTAATTAAGTAAATAATAACCTTGATATAGCTTAAGGTATACCGTATCGTTTTTTTTTTTAAATCTTGTCAGGATATAACGGTTATTGTATCTTTTTTTAGCTAGTATATTGGCGAAGTTAGTTAATTATACGGCTTTCCGAACGTAATTCTTTTTTACGACGTTTATTGCGTTTTTTAAAATTACTGTTCCTTTTTTTTTCTTTTAATATATTTAACGTTAACCTTGGTTAAAAACCGAATATTAATTTATTTAAAAATCGGTTTATTATGTCCGTTAAAAAGTTATTTAAATAATATTATAAAGTAGGTATTATATTTGTTCATAAAACGTCGGGGTTTATAATTATATAGAACTGTATAACAATTTTAACGATTTAATTTTTTTTTCCGATAATTTATCGGTTAGTAAATAATATACGATAAAAAAAAAGTAATTTAATTCGCAAAATATCGAAAACTTTAGTTTATAACGTAAAAATAAACTTTAGGTTTTTATTATTAATTATTATTATAAAAAATCCTTAATCGTAAAATTATAACATTTTTAACGTTATTATCGCTTAATCCTTAACCGTATATCGTATATTATTAAATATTGATAATAATTTTTGGTTAACTTTATACGAAATAATATATAAACTATCTAAAATGCTATATCCGGTTAATACTTAAAAAATATTTACGGACGCCACTTTCAGCATATCCGTAATAAAGTCCATAATTATCGTATAATACGGTAACCTAACTGCCGGTAAAGGCGATAATTCTCTTAAAAACTTAATTTAATCGGTTTAAATTTTTCGGCAAATTATATAAAAATAAAAATACTTTAAAACCTTAAAATACTTTTTTACAAAATAAAGATTACGTAAATTTTTTATTATACGTTTTCTGTCGAAATAATGTTTTTTATTATAGATTAATTTTAATATATTCTTAACGTAAATATAAAAATATATAACTTTTTATAACCGCTAAACCCGACGTAATATAAAAAGTTATTTTATAATTCGAATAATCGATATTAATATTTTTTACGTTTACCGGCCTTTTTTTTTTCCAATATTTAATAAATATGTTTATACTGGTAATCCGTAATATATTCTTTAATAATACGAACTTTAAATTTATTATTAAAGATAAAAATAATTTGGATAACTATATCCTTTTCCATTAAAAAATATTAAACGTTAACGTTATTTTATATATTATTTAATTTATTAAATTCGTTTCGTTTAAATGCCTTTTAATTCGAAATTATTATAAATAACCAAAATAATATATTTAATATTATATTAAATTTTTCCAAGAAATGGTATACTTTTAATTAAAATCATAATAAATAATTAACGATATTAACTAATTTAAAGTTAACTTTATTAAGGTTTATAATAATTAAAAATATATAAATAACGATTTTTTTTTAAAAACGTAATTAGTAAAAGCGTTAACCGGAAATCGGTTAAATTAAATAAGCTTTCGCAACTTTCTATACCTTTATACTAAGGCAGCTATCTTTCCCTTTATAAGTCCGTACTTTTTTTTCGCGTTAAAGGTTAACTTAAACATAAAAAAAAAACTTAATTTTTATTTTAAGTATATCCTTGCCGGAAATAGCTTAGCCGTTTTATTTTTCGGTTAGCTAAAAAAACATAATATTATATGCCTTTTTATAAGTATTTATTTTTTTTTAAAAAAGAGCTTATCCTTTTAATGGTAATAGATAACGTATTAAGCGTATAAATAATTTTAAAACTGCTTTTATACCTTCAATATCTCGTCTATAAATACGAATTTAATTTTGAAAATATATATCTATTTTATCTGTTTTAACATTTTGGTAGGCAAGGTTTCCGACTTTCTAAGCTTTATTAATAGCTCGATTTTCCGTTATTCGAAAGGTATAATTTTAACGCCAAATTATACAATTTCTTTACGTAATTAGGTTGTTATACCTAAATAAATCTTTAAACGTTAAACGTATTAAAGAAAGTAAGCTTTTTAAAAGCGTTAATACGGTTATCCGTTTTAGATATTCCGCTTCCGTTAACGTTATAACTTAATAAACGGATTAAAAGAAAACTAAAGAAAAGAATTTTTGCGTTAATATAAACCCGTACCTTATCGAATATATTTAATACGATACGTAAATACTTTAAATATTCCTTAATATTTATATTAAAAATAACGATATTGTTAATATATATACGTATGAAATACTTATATAAAAAATTACCTATTTATAAATTATTAGCTAAAAACGACGGAAATATAAAATCCTATTAATATAACGTTAAACTTTTTAATTTTGGGGGATTAATAATTATTATACGGTTTCGGTAACTGAAAGAAAAAGCTAAATACGTCGAAGAAACTAAACTATATTTTGCTAGCTATATTGTCCATAATATCTTCCTGGTTAGGTAAAAAGTATATATCGAGAACGGTTATCTTGTTTAAAAGTTTTAAGTTGGCCATTACGTATCCTTTCTGTTACTTAATGTCTGGTCCTTTTTATATAACGAAAACCGGGATTATTATAAAGGTAAATTCGTACTTAAAAAATATCTTTTTTTAAGCATAAAGTTAATCGTATTTTGTATCAAAAAATTAGTAATCCTTAACGCCTTATAAGTATATTTTAACCGGCTTTAAGTATTCCTGCCATTTATTTACAAAATCGATATATATCTTATATTTTTCGGGTATAAATATAATACTTTTATCCTTAAACATATTAAAACTATCGATTAAGTAACGTATCTTATTATTAATTGCAAAATTGTTATATACGATAATTATTCCGGCCTTAAATTTAATAAACGGAATATCCGTTAGCTTCGTAATACCGTACAAGGGGATATAAAGGTCCGTATTTAAACGTTCGGTTATTTTTACGTTTTTATCGCTTTATATTGTTAAAAAATGGGCCTTTTCGACCGTTTTAACTTATTTATCTCGGGTTATATCGGCCTTTTTAATATTAATCGATATTATACTAATTAACTAACTGGGCTTTTTCGTTATTATCGTAATTGTATATAATACTAATCCTTTCGTTTTTTTAAGTATAAAAGATTATATTTTAATATCATAAAGGATGGCCTTTTTTAGGTTAAATTTATCGACAATAAAATCGAACGCGTTTAGATAATCCGCTATTATATATAAAAGCTATATTATATAGTTTTTTTTGTCCGTTAACTTAAATAAATCGACGTAATTTACGTTAATAAAAGTCGTAACTATAATAAAAATTATTATTATATAAGCAGTTATAACTTTTTGTCGAATAAACTTTGAAAATATTATTTTAAAGGTTTCCTTTTTTTACCTTTATATTAAAAACTAATCGAAAAGTATAATTTTTTTAACGAAGTTAATCTTAATACTGTGTTAAAATAAAAATTCGGGATTTAATAATATTTTTGACTTAAGGTCGTCGATTACGTTAATTTTAATAATAAAATAGCCGTTAATTTACGTATTCTTAATTTATTTTTATATATAAAAATCGAATTCGACCTGGATATCGATAAAGGTTTTTAACTTAATACCTTTAATATAAATAAGGTTTATTTTAAAAACTTAAAGTTTTTAACCTAAATAATTATTTACTTTCGGTTAACAAAAATTAAGAAATTACTTATATTTATATAAATATTAATTAATCGTACGTTAATATTATCTTTAACTCTTACCTTTAAGTATAACGTTTTTTGTTATATATAATTTTTTAAAGTCGGCTTTAAATAGGATTTAATTATTTATTTGTCGTTAAAAACAAAATATACGGTTTTATTAACGTTAACAACTTTCAAGGCGGGTATATAAAATTTTATTAATTAAACCATTTTAAATATTGCTTATCTTTTAATTAAATATTTTTTTAGATATAAAAATCGAGAAAAACGGCCGTACTATATACGGTATTATACGTTCATATAAATAATTCTTTTTTTTTTAACGCTTTTAATATTTAACGTTTCGTTAAACTTTTTAAAATATACGAAATAAATATTATCGATAACGTTCTTTTCGAAATATATCCAGCTTTTTTGTAATTAAGCTTTAGCTTAGTTTCGCCTTTATTAAAATAAATATAACCGTCAGCCTATAAAATAAATTGATATTTCTTAACATCCTTTTCGTATTCCTATATAAACTTTTCGTTAAAAAACGCATAGATTCTATCTTAACGTCAAGTTTTTTGGCCAAATTTGCGGTACCGTTCGAAACGTTATTAAAAGATTCCGCAATTCGGATAATTCGGACGTTCTTTACGTTTAAAGCGTTAAAAAAAACGCGATTTCTTATGCCGTTATCTTTATCCTTAATAACCTTTTAAATAACCGCGGAAGCTTAAATTATATAAACGAAATCCGGGTAATTCTTAATTACGTTATAAGGATTTTTAACGTTAAAATCGCCGGTTATTACGGTTATAATTTATTTAATTAATCGTATCGTTTTAACTATTTATATTGTTATATACGTTACTTTATAAAATAATAATAACTTTCGGCATATTATTTAGCTTAACCTTTTTAAATTTTGCTTTATTATTGTTACGGCCAGCGTGGATATAGCATGGTAGCTAGTTTATTGGCATTATAAACGAAGATTTTAAGCTGAAGAAAAGAAGGAAAAAAAGGCAGAGTTACAAAGTGCGTAAAGATTTACAAATGTCCCCACTCTCTGTATGGCAGGTGGCTGGTTCATGTAGCAGCTGTTAGCCCTATGTGACGGTTGCTAGCCTTATAGTTTGATCCTGGTAGTTGCCGTTATATTACCTCCTTTTAAAAACTTATATATAACCAAAGAAAATATGCAAATTTTTATTAATTATAAATGCCGTTTTTTTTTTAGTCCGGTTCTTGTTTTTGCGATTTTATTATTATCGGGATAGTTTTCGTTAATCTTGTCGGCAATTATTGCGCGTATCTATTTTTATAAGCGGATTAATAATTTAGGTATTTTAAAATATTCCGTATAAAACTGTTTTATTACGATCGGAACGTTTTTAAAATTAGTTACGGAATATTATATTTTGTCGAAATTATAACCTTTTTATTTGGCCTGATATTATAGCTTTTTATAATGCCCGTTAAATTTTAATTATTCGATTTGTTTTATTTTAAATTTTAACTTACCGTTAATTTTTTCAGATAACGGTAATATTTAAGTTTGTTAAGGTAACGGGTTATCGTTAATTTTACGTAATTAATCGGTATAAAATAAATTAATTATTTTATAATTTAACGGTAAATTAAAAACGAAATTATATTTACGTTTTTTTAAAACTTTAAAAGGTTTTATTTATTATAAATTTAAATATTTAATTAATATTTACGTTACGGAATTTTTTTTTACGAAAGAAAATTTTGTCGCCGATTTTAAAATTAATTAAATAACGTTTTTTATTAATCTGTACCTTTTAACGTTTTTACGTTTTTAACGCGTTTTCTTTTTACAAATATTTAAACGTTTTTAATTCGTTTAATAATTATTAACGTCCGTTAAGTTAATTTATTTTTTATCTTTATTATATTTAAATTTAATGAAAATAAATTTCGGATATTTTTATTTAATATAATTTTTAACGAAATTATATTAATTAACGAATAGTATAATAAGTTATACGTAAAGTTTAATACCGGTATATATACGTTTTAATTGTTTTAATATTTGTTAATATAAAAACGTAAACGTTAATTTAATTTTTACTTTATAAATTTAATAATTCTTTAGGTTTACGAATATAAGGCGTTTTCGTAACGATATTTTATACCGGTAAATTCGTTTAATTTAATTAAGAATTAAAAAATAAATATTTTAAGGAAACGATATAAATATTAACAATATTGGTTAATTAAGGTTTTAATAATAACGTTCCATATATGCGAGCAAGACACATAAGTAAGCGAGACACTTTTTTAACTATTCCAATTACCTATTTTTAGTTGTTTATTTTTTAATACCAACGTTATAAAACGCTTTACAAAAAAAGCGAAAATAAACCTAGCCATTTAGGCTAAAAAAAAAGACCCGAAACTTAGTTACAAAAAACTTAATTTTATTTATAAAGTTTCGCATTTTACCTTAGCATACCGTTTTAACAGTAAATACAGCCAAATTAATATTGCTTTTAATTTACGGAAATTAACGCCGACCGAAAAAAAATCCATTATTAACCAAATTTTCGACCTAAATATACGAACGTTTTTTATCCGGCTTTAGTACGTTAAAGATATAGCAAATTTATTACTTACTCAACGCGTTACAAAACGCGTCGGAATTAATTGGGCGTCGAATTTTATTAAACAGCAAAAAAAAACTTTAAACGCGTTTAAATCGGAAAATCGATTATTAATGGGTTTTATCCGAAAATCCGGAAATATTTTGCAAATAGTTCAAGTTTATTCGGGTTATTATTACAAAATACGATATCGCAAAAAAGGATATTTATAATTTCGACGAAACTGGATTTTTAATAAAGCTTTTTATAATAACGGGCATAATAATTATTAATACCGAAAAACGTAAAAAATTTAAATAAACGTAATAAGGAAATAAAAAATAAGTTATAATTATCCAAGTTATTAATTTTTAAAGTTAGGTTCTGCCGTTATTTATTATTATAGCCAAAAAAAAAATTATTTTAAATTCTGGTACCGTAATAATTTATTATTAATAACCGATTAAAAAATTGCATTAAGTAATAATAATTAGATAATAAATAAATTAGGTTTTAAATAAATCCAGCATTTTAATAAATATATTCGGACGCGTACGAAAGGTTCGAAACGTTTTCTTATTTTCGACAGCTACGAAAGTTACTATTTAATCAAATTCGAAAAGTATTGCGCCAATAACAACATTATTACGCTTTATATGCCCGCGTATTTTTCGTGTCGGTTTTAATCTTTTAATATATCTTATTTTTCTATTTTAAAACGCGTTTATTTACGGTATATCGAAAACCTAATACGATATTATTATACCCACATTGCTAAAAAAGATTTTTTCGTCGGCTTTTACGACGCGTTCCAAGCTACTATAACGTCCGATAATATTAAATCTAAATTCGCAAAAGTTAATCTTATTCCATTCGATCTTAATAACGTTCTTTCCGAATTAAAAGTTTCTTTAATTATGCCTATACCGACCGTCTTTCCGTTAACTTCTGCCGGTTCCATTCGTTCCCCGCCCGCAAAAACCTTTAAAAAGATTAAAAAAGTAACGAAATAAGGACGTTATTTGCAAAAA
>QJOA01001133.1:0-10719 GCA_004155915.1 Monosporascus sp. CRB-9-2
CATTATTAAAACTTTTTTTTGGGCTACTTTGGTAGGCCTAAAATTCTTAAATTGTTACGGTATAAACGTAATATTTTCTGGAGTTTATATAATATACCCGAAAAGTATTTCGGCCGGTATTCTTTTAATCGTTAAATAATAGTTATTGTTATATATAAATTATGCCATTAATAAATATAATACTTAATTTGTTTACTTTAAAATGTAAAATATTCGTAAGTAATGTTTTAAAAGCTAGTTTTAACGTTTTGTTTATTTATTTTTTATAAGTAAAAGGTTATACTTAATTTTTGTTTAATTGTAAATAATTTACAAAAGATTTTCCAAAACTTATTTGTAAATAAAAAGCTGCGGTTAAAAATTATACCGTTGGGCGTATTATATTAATTAAAAACATTGTTGAAAAATATTTTAATTAAATTATTAACGTTAAGTTTTATTATTATAGCGATATAATAAATATATTTCGTTATTTTATTTATTATAATAACAATACCGTTATAACCTTTTTCGTTATATAGTTTTATAAATAATGGTAAATTTATAATAAAATCCATATTAATCTTTTAAAATGGGCGATTTAAAATCGGTAACAAAACGAGTTTTTTATAAGGTGGATATAGCGTTACCTTAGATTTTTGGTATTTAAGGTAACTTTTTAAATAATTTTTAATATTTTATTTTTATATTTTCTATAAATAATTTTCAGTAAATCGCTTATATATTTTTATAACGTCGAAATAGTCTGTTATAAAAAGATCATGTTATTAATTAATAAACTTTGCCATAAGTCCGAGTTATATAGCATATGAATTACGCCCTTATATTTTAATAAGCCATTTTTATTTTCGATACGTTATAACTGCTTATCCGTTTTACGTCTCTTAAAACCTTTCGTTTTTTAGGTTTTGCTAAAAATGATTTTTTTTTTTATAGCTTAAAAATCAAAATAATTATGAGGTTTTTTTCCGGTAATAATACCGTTTTGATAATATTAGTAACGTTTTGTTATCGTAAGATAAACAGTTTGTAATTTATAATTTTAGCTAATATATATTTTACCTTTTCGAGTATATCCCTGGCTGCCTTATTTTCAAACCTATATATATTTGTTCTTAACCTAATATCCGTAACTTTATTAATAAAATGATAAAAATTTGCAACTTTAAAATTTAATAAAAAAGAAATTTATTTTTAATATTTTTTTTTTATATCTTTTTTTTAGACTTTGTCGTTTTCGTTATTTCGTAACAAATTAAGTTTCCTTAATACGTTATCGGCTGGGTTATTTTTTTTGGCCGGAATATAATAATAAAGTTTCTTATTACGGTATTATTTAATTACCTTAACTATTTTATATTAAGCTATTATTTTAATTCCAAATATTTAAAATTCAATAATTTCTAATAACTTTAATAATAAATTAAAGATAAGTAATAAAATAACGCTATTTTATAAAGGTATCTACGATAATCAATAATTTGTTATTTTTTATAACGTGATAAATCTTTTCCGGCGTTATCTTCCGGAACCTAAATACTACTAGGTATTAACCGTCTCCATAAAACTAAGATATAACTACCTTAATAACCTTTTCGGACGTATTTATTTCGATACTAATAAATAACGATAAGTTAAAATATTAAAATATTTCTTCCGTTACGAAAATTATTTAAACTATCTTAAATATTATTTTTTTTCCGAAAAATAATTATATAAAGGCTTGAATATTTTCACGAAATCGATTTATTAATAATAAAAATATTTTTGTATAATTCTTAATAAACTTTTAATAAAAACCTATAAAACTTAAAAAGTTTTCAATATTATAAATGCTTTTTGGTAACTACCAGGCTTTAATGATTTCGATATGACCTTTTTTTATCTTAATACGATTCGGCAAGATTTGGAATTTAAAAATTTTTTTTAAAAATACATAAAATTCATATTTATCCATATTTACCTAAAGGTTTTATTTTTTTAATCTTTCGAATATTTTACCCATATATTGTTCGTATTTTGTTAGGTTTTTATTATATATTAATATATCGTTAAAGTAAACGATATAAATATAGTCCATTAAACCTATTAAAGCTTGATTAATGTACGTTTAAAACGTAATTAGGGCGTTAAAAAGTTCGAACGGTATTACTAAATATTCGAAGTAACCATATCTCGTCCTAAAAGCGGTATTTTATTTATCGTCCTTTTTGATACGTATTCGACGGTATGCATCCTTTGAATCCAACTTTGTATATATATGAATACCTATTAAACGATCCAGGATTTTCTATATTAAAAGTAACGATATACGATTTATATAAGTTATCCGATTAAATCTTTTATAATCGATATAAAAATATAATGCGTTTTTTTTGGAAACTAAATAATATAAAGGTTCCGACTAAGTTATTATTACGTTTAATTTATCTTTTTTTTTCCATAAGCTTTAAAAACTTTCTAAAAACTTTATTTTTTTAAAAAAAAAATAGGTAAAATGAGCTTTAAGAAAGTTCTTTTTTTTAAATAGGTATATTATATATTTATATAATAAATGCTTTAATAATTTATCAGCTTTTTCCTTGAAAAATATATCGGCATAATTATTATAATATGTTTTTTATATTTTTCGTATCCTTTTTAGCCCAAGCTTTTTGTTATTTTTATCCGGTATAACACGTATAATAACCGTTACGGTTATGGCAAAGGTAGCATTTCGTAACTTTTTCGCTAAGTTGGCGAGCTAAATATCTTTACGTTCGAATCGATACCTTTACTTAAGTTATAATTAATTAATAACATGGTTTATTTTTTGAAATTATAAAAGCTTTAATATAACATCCGGTTTTTTTATTTTTACCACGGCGAAACGATTTTTTTTAATTTCGTAATTTTAAATAAATTTATAATTAGAATTTATAACGTTACATACCTGTATATTATAATAAAATTATTTAAATACACTTTTAACCTCGGTCCGGGTTTTAATCGAAATAATTAACTTTCCTCTTCGGACGTTTTATAGTATATCGTATTATAATTTGCCCTTAAGTCTATTTAATTACAAAACGTTATCTATTAGCTTCTTTAGCGTATTTTTAAGGGGTAATATAAACGTAACGAGGAACCTTTTTCCTATTAATAAAGGTTTTATATAAGGTTTAAGTTAGCATTTATCGAAAAAATCTTCGGGTAATTCGTTCGGAAATGGCCTTTTTCGCCATAATTAAACTACGTCGCTTTAAGGTAGAAATTAGGTATATAATGCTTTTTAACGTAATAGCTATATGTATATTTTCAAGGTATATTTATTACGTTTTAATTCTTTTTCGGGTATTCAAATTTGCGGTAACTTATTCTTCCGTATTTAAAGTAAGTTTTTTATACTATTTTTAAAAGCTTTTTACGGGGTATAATCGTATTTATAATTTAACCTAGGTTTTATAACGGTTGCAAGCTTTAAATTAATTCTTAGGTTTTAAGGAAGTATTAATTTATTTACGACAAAATAAAAACTTTTAAAGTAAAGTCCTAAGGTAGTATTTTTATATTTAAAGCGTTTTTATAAGCTGTATTTAGGAATTTGCGTAAAGTAATTACGGATACGAAGTTAATTATATGCGGACGTAATTATATAATGAAACGGTTCATCGGAAAAATAACATCGTTTGCTTATAAAAATATAATAAAACTTTATTTATGTTACTAATAAAACGTATTGATTTTTTTGTCAGATTCCTGGTATATTTTGTTAAACTCTGCGTTAGCAAAAGTAAGTTATTATGGTATATTCTTAAAATTGTTTTTAAAAATTACTTTAAACTAGGTTAATTTATAAATCGAATATAACGGTAATTTCGTACTTTGAATTTCGCGGCCTTATTATTTTTCTTATAAATTTTAATAAATGTCCGCAAACGAATTAAATATAATATAAACCAGCATCTAATTTATTGCGTAAAGTTGTAACGAAAGTTTTTAGTTTTCGAAAATAACGTCCAGTTAAATTGTAAAATTCGTAAAGTTTAAGTAAATCTTTTATAATATTTTAAACTAAGTAAGGTTTTAGGTAATTTATTCCTTTTTCTTATTTTTTATTAGGTTTTAGCTTGCCCGTTAGTAAATAACATACATTCCTTACCGTTCGAGCTTATTAAGCCCGTATAATTTACGGGCGTTAAAACTTTTAAGGTTTTTATAATAAAGGTATTATTAAGCCTTATAAAACCTAGCCCGGAAGGTATATATAAAAAGGTTATTGCATTATCGTCGAAGGCGCGTAAAATAATATTTAGTTATTAAATTTTACGATTTAATTATAGATGCGGTTATTTTTTCGTGAAAATCTCTCATAAATATCGTAATTCCTTTTTAAATAGTCGTTTTTATTATCTAATATTTAAGCTTTTTTTTATATTTATTAAGCCGCCGTTAAAACCTTAATAAAGTAAGTTTAGGTTTTAAAGTTTAAATAAACTTAATAGCCGAAATAACCGGCTTATCGTTATAAGGAGTTATCGTTATATTGCTTGTTTTTTACGATTTAATCGAAATAAGAAAGTTTTAATTTATTAAACATATTAAGATTAAAATAAAAGGAATAATGCGGTTATATAAATTATTAAATTAAAACTTGCCTTTTCTTTTTGAAAAGGAATAAGTAATTAATTATATAACGATTATCCAGTAAAGGCATCGCAATAATTACATAATGGTAATCCTTAGTGTAGCTAGCGTCTTTTTAGGAACGCGCATAATCCTTTACATTCTCTTAGCCGCTGATAATAAAGCTTAAAAGTTAAAATAATTTCAAATATTAATTAATAAATAACTTGAACCGGAACGTCCTTATGGTTACGACGTAATAATTATAATCCGTCCGGATAACAAAAATAATTAAACGGGTTTTGTTTCTATTAACTTATCTTTAAACGACTTATAGCAGAATGTTTGTATATAATAATTACGTTGTTGCAGCTAAAAGGACGTTCTGGACCTGGCTAACCTGAACCCTTTTTTAGCTATAACGTAATAATTATAATTCGTACGGCTAAAAGAATAGTAGGACGGGATTTTTCTATATTAAAAGGTTTATAGCAAAATACTATGTATGGCGGTTACGTTATCGTATTTATAAGGACGTTCCGAACGTAGTTAATTTTAACCTTCTTATAGTTACGACGTAATAATTATTGCGTATATTATTTCAAAAGGGGCTTTTTAGGGAAATTTAATATAGAGAAAGCTTGTCCAGTTATTTCTTTTGGCAGTACGGATTGACGTTGTTGCTTCGCAGCTAAAAAGTAGTTAAGGTCGGCTAGGTCTGGAACGCCCTTCTAGTGTCAGACAACTGTTGATATTAGGGGTTCTAAGATAGAACGCCACGGAGATTACCTGTGGCTTAGGTGGCGACTACACAAGCCACATCTACAAGTAATAAGCCCCGACCGACACGGTTCAAGGATTCCATGATTAATATAATAACAACTATTTTGATCCTAATACTAAATATACGCTTGTATTTAATAATTAAAAGTCTTAATTTTATTTAATATCGATATTATAATTATAACGGTAAACGATTTTTAATTATAATAATTAAAGCTATTAAAAAAAGACGATTTATTAAGCTCCTAAGCATTAAAAGTAATAAAATAACGAATTCTAAACTAAAATAATAGCCCTAAATTTACGGGATTATATAAACCCGGATCAAAAATTATTATGGTCTATTTAACCTACGAAGCCAAAGTTCGAAAATTACCCGAAAAAAATTAATCCGCAAATTATTCGAAATACCTTAACCGAGATTACCGCCGACAGTATAACTGTCGTATTAAACTTTATTAAAGAAGTAAATATTAACGGAAAACTTCGTTCCGTAATAAAAATAATTACCGAAAATAAAGTTAAAAAAAACCGGTATTATTTACCCAAAAAAATTAATGCCGAAAGGGAAAAAAAAATATTAAGTAATTACAAAGTTAATTGTTAAATTTTTAAAGCATTTCGGAATATAAATAACTTAATAAGAAATAATTATATTAAACGTATAAAATAAAAATATTAAAAAAATTAACGATATAAAAAAATTTAACGAACAATTTAAAAAATGCCTCTAATAACGTTTTTAACTATTAAATTATAAGTTTTAAAATAATTTATAAAAAAAAAATTAATTTTAATACTTTAAAATACCGCAAAATAGTAACGTAACTTAAGGCTTATATTTCCGCATAATTAAAAAAAACCCGTCTGTAAATTACTCGAAATGCGTTTAAAATAACGTTCGGAAATATAAATAACCCTGACCCCGAAATAAATAATAATTTATTAAATATTAACAAAATATAAAATTAAGTAATTAATATTTTAAAAAAAAAATTAAGAATTAAGTAAAAATAAAGGTTAAAATCGAAATCGGAATAATAAATTAACGGAATTAAAACAAAAACGCGTTATTACCGATAAAAACTTTCGCGGATTTACTTCCCAGGTATATTTAAATTTTTACGAATTATTAACTTATTAATTCGTTTTTAAAAATAAAGTACCCGAGTATTAAAAATTTAACGAAACTTTAATACGATTAATTAGAAAATGTATTAATATTATTATAAATTTAGCAAAAAGAAAATTGAAAAATTAAACTTTAAAATATTACCCGAAAAGTGCGATTAATTAGGATATAAAATAGGTATTATTAAGGCTATATTTCTGATATTTTATATAACTTTTAAAACGGTTATTTATTTTTTAAAACATTTTTTTATTTTCGATTTAAAAATTACTTTTTATATTTTTAATTAAATTAACAAATTTTTAAAGTTTAAATTGATATATTTAAGTAATTATATATTCGTTAAATATATAATTATTTTTATTTTCGGATACGGAAAAATAAATATCCGTTTCGAAAATTTAAATGGTTTCCGGTTAATACGTTTATATAATATAACGTATTATAAAGGATTTGCCTGCAACCTGGTATTATTACGTTTATTTAAAAAATAAAGTTTTTAATAAAATTATAAAAGGATTAATAATTATTTCCGACGGAAAAACGATTTAATTATCGTAACGTTAACCGAAAGGTATAATTAAATAATAATTAAATATTTATTTTTATAACTAATTCGGAAAATTTTTTTTTAACGGAAAAAATTTAATTTATAAATAAAATAATTTTTGAATATTGCTAATATTTAACGATGGTATTTAAGGTTCGCTTATCCGGATTTAAAAGCTTTTAACTATTTCGTAAGTTATTTTTAAGGGGTAAAAATTAAAAACTTTAGCTAAAAACGCCGGAAAAAAAAACGAGATTATTACCGTTAAATATAACGTATACGGATACGGAAAAGTAAAACGCGTAAATCGCAAAGTTCGCAGAAGTTTACCCGTAAAACCGGAAACGTAATTAATTATTAACTTTTAAAACTAAAAAAATAATAATAACCATATTAATAACTTTATATTCGTAATTAATCGTTTTTTAAGTTATATTTAAAACTAATATTTTAGCGATAAAATGACCGAAATAATTATTATAACTTTAATTTAAATATTTACCGTTTTCGAAAGTTATAATTATAAAATAAAAGTTATAAAATGCGACGATAAGCTATATAACAAAAAGTACGAAATCCGAAATTACTTATATTTAAAAAAAAACGTTCGGATCGAATTTTCGGTACCTGATATACAGCTATAAAATAAAGACGCCAAACGTTAGGGGGGTATAATTAAAATAAAAGTAATTTATATACAAAAAGGGGCAAAGTTATTATATTTTTTATAAAAAATAATTTATTACGTTATAATTTACCTATATAACCGGACCTTTAAATATATATTTAACTGGCTAATATTATAGAAACGCTTTTATATTTATTAAATATATAAGGAAAAAAGTATAATTATTAATTAAATATTTTACTTAAGTTATTTCCGAATTTATAGTTACAAAATTTACGTTTTAATAAAAAGCGCATAACGTAAATAAAAAAAAAGGTAAAAATTTATTTTAAAAACCTGAATTAATTATTTTATAAAATACCAGTTATTAAATATTTATTATATATGGAATGTTTTAACGAATAAGGTAATAACGATTCGTAACGTTATTTTTAACGAAAGAAATATTTTTAATGGTAATTTAAACGATTTGAAAGATAACCTTTTTAAGATAACCGAAAACGAAATACGTTATTTATTTAATAAAATCGAATACTTAAAAGGTTTACGTTTCGAATTTGGATTTACGGTTTCCGAAGAAATAAAGAAATTATGCAGTTATTAAAAATAAGGACGTATAACGTTATTAAAAACGAAAACGTAATAAATTTAAATAAAACAAAAAAAACATTTTAAGAAATTTAATTCGTATAAATTTAATTAACTTTATACGAATATTTATTTCACTTTCTATCCGACGCCTAATTCTATTCCGTTACGTGTTATTACTTTATTAATTATTACCATTTAAATTGCCGCGGTTTTTTTAAAAAAAAGCAGGTATAAACGACGTTTTTAAAAAACGTAAAAGTATTAATAAAATCTTTATTTCCGAAATTATATACCATATTTCAAATTAAAAGATTACGTTTAATATAAAACGTTTAAATTCGGTAATAAAGTTGAAATACGGAAAGTAAATAAATAAGGTATAAATTATTGGGATAATAAACCGTTTATATTATTATTTTAATAATATAAAAAAAAAGCTTAGGTTAATATTTTCGAATATAAATAAATTAAGCGTTTATTATAAGCAAAAAAAAAAAAAAGATTTATGGATAATATTTTTCGTTAATTTTTAAAATTTATAAAAAATTATAAGATTATTTTATAAGGAATAAGTTTCGAAAAGTAAAGAAAAAATTATTTAAATAATTATAAATAAATAAATTCGTAAATAAAATGCAACCGTAAAAAGATTAACGGGAAATAATTATTTAATTATATATAAATATACGTTTATAAATTCGATAAATATAATAACTTTTTAAAATATAAAGTACGTTTAATAATACAAAATAAATAATAAATTTATAAAAAATATAAAAATATTTTTATTTTTATTTTTAGTAAAATTCCTTTTTAAATTTTTATTATTATAATTACGCGATTTAATTTAAAGTTAATATAAAACGACGTAATTAATATTTTCGTTAATATAAAGTTAAATAAAAAGATTTATATAAAAATGTTATGAGAATACCGGAAACTGGGAACTATTTTGTATTTGCTTAAAACTTTATACGGATTAAGGAAATTTTTTTTATTTTGGCAAAAAAAATTATCGAAACTATTTATTTAATTAAGTTTTATTTTTATTTTTTACGAGCCGTATTATTTTACGCGAAATAATATTTTCGCACTTTTTTACATCGATAATATAATTATGGTTTATAAAAAGAACGTAAAACATAATTAATATAATAATTAATTAACTTAAAATAAAGTATTAATTTATTAAAAATTTCTTAAAAATTTTTAAAATTAAAGTTATTTAAAATTAATCGAAACGTTAAATATAGTAAATATAATCGTTATATATTAACAAATTAATTATATTAATTAAAGAAAAAATTAAATTCCGGCTAAATCGATACTTTTATAAAAAATAAAAAATTATTTTTTAATTAAAAAATTAGGTTTAATTATTTTATTAAAATATATTAAAAAAATGGGCTTAATATTATGTGCCGTAATTATTATTCGTCCGGATATAACCTTTATAACCTTTAAATTAACGAAATTTAATATAAATTTAAGCCCGGAATATTATATAAAGATAAATCGATTTATCTAATACCTTTTTAAAATAAAATATTACGTTTTAAAGTACGGAAAAATAAATATTTTCGAAATAATTAATAACGTTTTTTTTTTGTTAATAATTTAATCGACGAAAAAAGGTTTTAAGTTTACGTAATACGTTTAATTAATAATATTATTAAATAATGCAATAATAAATAAAACATAATAATTATTTTTATAATAAATGTAAAATTATTAACATTTCTTTAGGTTATAAAAAAGGTTATATACGTATTATAATTAATTCAAAAGTTTAAAATTAAATTCGATATTTCGATTATTAATATTTAATATAATAATAAGCAGATTATCAAGTTTATTTATGTAAATATTACTTAATTTTAAACGAAATTAAAATATATAAATATTTGTAATTATTAATTATAATAAAAAGTAATTTAAAAAAAATCGAAATAATATATATTTTTACGAACGATATAATTATAAATAAATTAATAAAAATTTTTCTTATTACGTTCTTCGGATAATTTACTTAATAATTAAAATTAACGGATGTTACAAAATAAAATATAAAAACGCCGGGTTCGAGAATTATCTGATAAGGATTTGCAAAAATTCGAGAATAATTTTGATTAATCGATTTTCTGTATCCAGGGCCTACTGTGAAGAAAGCAGCCCCTAGGGGGGTGTATTAGATAACTGTTAATATTAGGGGTTCTAAGATAGAACGCCACGGAGATTACCTGTGGCTTAGGTGGCGACTACACAAGTCACATCTACAAGTAATAAGCCCCGACCGACACGGTCCAAGGACTCCATGATCAATACAACAACTGTTTTGACCCCAATACTGAATACACGCTTATGTCTGACATTATTAACGTATAATAGCTGTCGTAAATATCCAAGCTTCTTAACATATCGATCTTATCC
>QJOA01001134.1:0-10676 GCA_004155915.1 Monosporascus sp. CRB-9-2
GAGGAGGAGGAGGAGGAGGAGGAGGAGGAGAAGGGAGCGTGAGGTAGCGAGTGGCCAATGCTTGTGGGATACGGCTACCGGGAAAGACATCTTGCTATTCTCAGAATTCAATTAGCATGCTCGGATCAGTGTTAAGTTACCTCTCAATGTAGGACTGGCTAGAGACCAGCCGGGCACGCACTGGCTGAGGCACGGCCGGGCTATATCGTTAAATGAACACGGATTTAACCAACTACGATTTCTCCACACATTTTTGGAGGCACACAGTCACAACCTTGCGGTAACATTCACGGCTCTACGATTAGGTGATGTGGGATGGTGTATTCCTTTGACGGTTCTGTATCTCGCATGCGACGTAGCGCAGCAGGCTTGACCTCGACGAGTCAACCATCATGTGGAAAGATGATAGAGTTCCCGGAACACCGGACGCTCCTCTCGTTTGCCCCGCACGGCCTTCATGAGACCCGCGAATCTCGTCATAGTCATTCTACTTCGTCTCGACCCCCGGTATGCCGGAAAAAGACTCATTCAGTCCTCTGGACATCAGCTATCGAGCTGCTCTTTATCGCCACCTCGTTTGAGTGTCTGGCTCATCAGGATGCGGATGATCTCGCCAACGTCTTCAAGCGTGTCGAGCTGGTTGTGAAGAGCAATACGCCTTTCTCTTAGCTGTTCTACCTTCGCCTCGGCCTCTGTCCTAGCCATCTCCAGCCGGACTTTAGTTGCCTCTGCCGACAGCAGTTCGGCTTTCACTTGAGCGAGAGAGTCTTCTGGATCTTTTGCGGTCTGCTCCGCGATGTAATCGACATCTTCGACGTACTTCTCCCGCCGCTGGAGCTCCGCCTGGGTGGCGTTTACGTTCTGGCCGAAGAAGGGCCTGTCGGCGAAGATGTAGCGCTTACAGTCGGTCAGAACGTTGTCCGGCCTGTCACCGGCTTGGCCTCCGGCGCCGATGACGTTGAAGCCTTCCTGGAAGACGTATGACCCCGCTAAGGCCGTGACCAACACCTCCGACGTCGCGAGGAGGTTGTTCTCCCACGTGCGCACCACTGGCCTCACAGTCACGACCGGGTCCAGCCCGAGCCTGCTCTTGATGAGACACAGGGTCAGCGCCCAGGTATAGGTGGTGGGCCCCAAACCCGACGGCCCTTTCGGATCGTGGTGAGGCATCCGATCGTCCATCTGGTTGGAGCAGCCACCATCAGAGGGCTCTGCTTCTGAAACGCGAGACGGGACAGCCCCTGCTGTGCCACTGGCCGGCAGCGGGCCTCGAAGCTCTCTATGAGCCACAAAAACCCTCTGATGTGCATCGTCGCTCCTGATGAACCTGAGCCTATCCTTTGCCCCCGATGAGCGAGACCCGAACGCGGCGTCTACCTCGCGGGCGGACTCGTCGAGCGCCTTGTCTTCCGGCGTGCTCGGTGAGCCCTGGTGGGCTTTCTGCCGGACGTAAGCCTTGCAGTATTTCCTCAGGCCTTCGATGAGGTCTTCTATCTCCACGACGCAGAGGAACTCCCCATTGCGCGAACGAATAGACATGGCTGCGACGTAGGTGCCGGGACCGTCGGCCGAATAACACAGGGGAGGAGCTGTTATCCGATTCAAGAAGTCATAGGCTACAGTATTAAGTATTATGGACCTCAACAGGGTCTTCGGTATGGTGTGGAGCATGATAAGCATGCTTCTCCCATGCCAGCGATCGTTTTCGATCAGGTCGCGTGGCTTGTCGACACGCTCCTTTTTGTACTTGGCTAACTCCTTAGCCAGTTTGCTGAGCTCTAGCGACAGCTCGTAGTAGCTGTCATTGTCTTCCAGTGCGTGGAAGAGCGTCAGCGTTCTCTCCCCTTGCAGGGGCATCTCCGCCATGTCAAATGGTATCTGAGACGGCATTATATCTCCGGTCGATTAATTGAAAATTGAATAGGGATGGCTCATATGCTCTGGATATGGCGTATTTGAAAATAGTTTTATACAGAGAATATCTGATTGACGACGCAACAATATTCCTTAGCGATGGTGAGAGAAGCAGCTGGAAAAAATCTGTTTCGCGTTTCTTCAGGTACTACAACTGCTTGCCAGGCGCATCGTGCCTTCCATTGGGGCGAGCGTATCGTGCGTGACGGCGGGTACAAGCGCTTTTCTGGTTCATCAGGGTCGTGCTTGCCGCGGTCACCGTAGAAGAGGTTACAAGGGGCTGCAAGATGCGGCTGACGCTGGCGAGCACTTTTCCAGGCGGCGGCGGCGCGGTGAGCTGATTCTTAACGTAAGGGCCATCGACGTTATTGCGTGGACACGACGACGTCGTCATGCGACCTTGTTGGCGGCGGTGGCGGCGGCGAGATCGACCGCACCGCAGAAGCCTCGGTTTGATTTCTCTACGACATGTCTACTGGCAACGGAGCATGCGAGACCATTTAGATACGCAAGAGTTACACAGATACTTTAAAATCTCGCATAAAATGCACGAAACGCAATGTCGGCAACCCTGTCAATTGCTCTGTCTACGCTTTCAGCCACCATGTGAGGTGTGCCTGGTCTCTAATGCCGAAGACGAGATCTTCACAGCCGCTTGGGGCATCGAAACGGACGCGCGAGCAGCCCTCAAACTTGAGACGATTGCTATGGATCAAACGCAAGGCGCGCGTTCCAAGTCGACGACCAAGAAGTGGCTTTCCAGCCTAAGCAGCCCAAGGTTGCCTTGGACGATGCCTTGGTCGGCGCAGAGCTGCCTGACGGCGCCCACCTCGCCCGCGATCGCCGGCTGCCACAGCATTCGGTAAACCGGGTAGCCCAGAGTCATCTGCTCCAAAGGCGCCAGCTCGGGAAGAAGCGCATTACCCCATCGGGCCCGTAGAAATGTCCCTAACTGCCAAAGGCCGATGCAGAAGAGCTGCGTCTCGGGGCCGCAGTCGGCCGGCAAGACCTTGGCGGCCTCGGCAAACACCGTCTTCACCACGTTCTCCAAGATTTGCGGCTCGGGTACTAGCCTGAACCTCTCGGCGCGCAGCTCAAGCAGGACGTACGTCAAGCCGCCGAGCTCGTTTAGTGAAACGCGGCCGTAAAGGCGAATGAAAAGGTTCATGACACCCATTTGAGACAGCCAGCTGGTCCCGACATGGTCGTCCCCAGCGAGCCAGGGCCGCCTCGCAACCCAAAAAGAAAGGGGCAGCGCAGGAGCCGCGGGGGCTGTAAAAGGAGACCCCACTAGCGAGTTGAGCAGCGCGGCCCAAGGCTCTCGTACCCTTGCGGGCGGACTAGCTTCCACCGCCAGGTAATGGGCGAAATAGTCTTTTATTTCGATTATCGCCTCCTCGGCGGCGTCCTTCTGCTTCCGAAGCGTCTCGATATCAGTATCGGCGCCCTGCTTGTCAATAGTAAGTGTCTGTAGCTGATTCTCTAAGTTCTGTATGCGGTCCTCGTCAGCCTTATGCGCCGCGGCGGCTTCTCGGCCGTTCTCGTCGATCGTGCCCTGGAGGCTGTCAATGGTCTCTTGCTTCTGCGAGGCTTCTTCCTCCAGACTCTGTTTCTCAGTCTGCAGCGTCTGTTTCTCAGTCTGCAGCGTCTGTTTCTCAGTCTGAAGATTCTGTTTCTCAGTCTGAAGATTCTGTTTCTCAGTCTGCAAAGCCTGTTTCTCAGTCTGCAGAGTCTGTTTCTCAGTTTGCAGAGTCTGTTTCTCAGTCTGCAGAGTCTGAATCTGACCCTCGAAGGTGAGAACTTGTTCGGCGTGCTCTACATCGCCGAAGACCACTTGGCCCTCGAGGCCCAATATCCTGTCCAACATCCTGTCTTCGTTAGCCAGGAGCTGCCTGAACATACGAGCCAACTGCTCGTCATAGACCGTCTCGGCCAAGGCCATTTCGTCAGTCAGCAGGCGTATCTGCTGCTGAAGTTCATCAGCCTCCCGCTGGGCGGCGCCCGCGGCCATCGTCAACCTTTCGAGTTCGGGAGTGACTCCCTGAAGCTCGTCACTCACCCTGTCGCGCAGCGCTGCGAAGCGCTGGTTCATGACAGTAATATGTCCGTGCACCCTATTGCGGAGGTCGTTCTCTCGCTCGGCAGCGTCGGATATGGTCCGCTGAAGAGAATCTGCGTGATCTCGCTCGGCTTGGCGGACCAGCAAAGCCACGTCAGCCTCGAGTTGTTCAATGTGAGCTTTTACCTGAAGTTGGTAATGGGCCATCTCGCCTATGGAGAGATCCCGCTCGACTTTAGCATTGCGAAGCTGTTCAAGAACCTGGTGCTGTGCCCGTTGGACGTCATCACGCTCCTTTCGAGCCTGATCACGCTCCTCTTTATAGCTGCCGAGATGAGCCAGCAAACAGTCCTGTTTCTTTCTCAGGTCTGCCACTTCGGCCGCTCTGTCCTGCTTCTCCGATTGGAGGTCGGTTCTAAGCCTATTAGCTTCTACAAGACTCAAACTGCGATTATTTCGCGCCTGGTCTCGCTCTTTGTTAGCATCATCAAGGCGGATTCTGCCCACCTCTAATGCGTTGCTGGTCTCTGTGAGCAGGGCGGTATTTTCCCGCAGCTTCTCGGTCAATTGCGCGTTCTTTTCCTTCTCGCTATCGAGTTGTCTCTGCAACTCGGCGGCGGCTTCTATCCTGCTCTGGATTTCCTCTGTGTACTTCGCGTTAGCAATTTCGAGCTGCTGGCATTGCAGCTCCAATCCATCTGCTTGTTCTGCCGCGTCATCGCGCTCGTGGCCAAGCTGCGAATGGTTCTCTTTCAGCTTTCGAAGCTTAAACTCCAAGCTGTTGACAGCCATCGCGTGCTGGTCGCGGTCGCTGACGACCTCTCGGAGCAGTTGTTCCTTGTCTGAGATCTCCTGCTCATACTTCGCCTTTAGCTCAGCCGCTTGCTGCTTCATCCGGATTAGCTTGGTGGTCGAGACCACTCCCGCACCCCGAGAAGATTCGTGCACCGCGGCCAAGGCGACGGCATGCACATGAGACTGCTTTCTCGCGTCATCTTCAGCGCGACTGAGCCTCGCCTGCAAGTCAGAGGCGCTCGCCTCGACTTCTGTATACCGAGCTCGCAGCTCTTCGAGCTCCGCCCGGGCGGCCAACGAGCCATCGTCGGCCCTGGGCACCAGGAGCTTATCTTCAAGTTCCGCTATGCGCCGCGTGGCGATCTCCTGTTCCACGTTGAACAGCTCGACCTTGTGCTCTTGGCTGATCTGGCGCAAGTTTCCGAGGTCGCCAAAGACGCGCACAAAAAGATCCAGCAGATCTTTGCTCTGGGGACCGAGGGTCTCCGCCAGCTCTCCCGCGGGGACGGGGTTCTGGGCCACAGCCTCCCGCAGCTCGGCGAGCTGTGCCGTCAGAAGTGGACGAAGGTCGTTAATCTTAGCCTCCGTCTCCTCCATCGTCTTGACTTCCGTCCTAAATCTTGCGGCGAGCACGCCAACGCCACCTTGCTCGTCGGCCGGGCGACCGATCTCATCTGCGATGTCGCGGTGACCTTTCTGGAGCTTGTTAACCGCATCTCGCAACTTCTTAAACTTGTCGGACGCCGACTGGAACCAGGCAGGCAGATTGGCCTTGCTAGGCAGGTTCGGGCGCTTAAACATAAAAGGAGTCGCCATCGTAATAGGAATACGCAGGGGGGGCTAGTTCATAGGATTTAAAGAATTGCTTCGATAGCGCTGTCTGGATGCGTGGACGATCACGACCTTGAGATAAATTATGGAAGTTTTGATAGGTAAGTACGGACCGCCCGGGTGTGACCCACAGGGCCAAATTATCTACTTGATCCCCTCCGTTACCTCACTATGTGGGTACCTACATCCCTAGAAGGTACGTCGTCCAGGGGACGAGTATGTCCGTGGTCCATGGGAGGAACACTAGATGTCACAGTTGTCGGGCGGTATGGGCAAAGGCTGCAGGGCGCTAAGTGGCTGGTTTGATATGAGGGAAAGAGCGCCCCTGAGCGAGTGGCAGTCGCGAAGCGGGGTAGGACAGTGGAAACATCCCGAAACTCTCCCGCGAGAGACTATCTGGCCTCTTTGCCGCCTTCGAATAGTTATCTCCGCAGTACCGTCAGGATAGTTTTGAGCTTTGGTTGAAGTACGCTGCCAGCCCCTATTATCCTTGACCTTCTCCCAACCGACACACCACCATGGCCGACGACATGACCTACGAGGAAGTGCGTCGGGACGTACTGACGCGGCTCCAATGGCTCGCCAACGTCCCTGCAAACGTCTCAGAGGATGCGGCTGCTGGTCAGCGAGCCCTTGCGTACATGCAAAGCATCTGCGCATCTATGCATGCTTTAGAGGTCAGGCTCAGGAGAAAGAAGCAGAAGCTGGATGAAGACCGGGCCAACTTCGAGAAGTCCAGAGCTGATGCATGGGAGGAAATCGACCGTCAGTCACGAGAGCTGGCGGCCAGGGAGGCTGCCCTCCAGCAGACGGCTCAGCTGAATGATCTGGCGGCCAAGATGGCCCAGATGGACCTAAAGCTGGAAAAGCAGCAAGGCGCGCTTCAGAAGCAGCAGGGTCTGTTGGAGAACCAACAGGGCACACTGCAGGGCCAGCATGAGGCACTGCAGAGCCAGCAGGCGGCGCTGGAAGGCCAGCAGGGAGCTGTCCAAGAAGGTCAGGCGGGTCTGCGTCGGCAGCTACAAGACCAATCCGCGAAGATCTCCGATCTGCAGCGGATCTGCGCCGTCTCGCAAAAGGAGGAAAAGAAGCTCTCCCGCCTGCAGGAGGTCGTCGTCCGACAGTCCGAGCACATCGAGGCGCTGCAGACGCTTCTGAGCGAAGAGGAGACGCTTCGCAGGGATGCTTGTGCTAGCCTGCAACACAAGAGACGCGAGCTAGACAGGGTAATCCGCTTAGTCCAGGTGGAAGAGTCGTCTCGTGGACGTTCGATCCACGCTGGCCATTCTTCTAGAGCCGCCCTACGGGCCGCGAGGAGCCCGAGCCCCACCTGGGGCGACGAGATAGACCGGCTCAAGTCCCGGCTCCAGCGGTTCCGGCCGAGGGTGGACGCCTCGAGCAGGGCGAACTCTGCCGAGATATTGAGCCTGTTCATGCACGCGTGCGCCAGCGAGGCGGCCGAGCAGCGGCTCGAAAGGCTAGTCGCCGAAGCCGATATCGAGGTATGGTACTGCCTCGAAAAGGTCTCCCGGCTAGGCATAGACTCCTCGGAGAGCAAGGTCCGCGGCGCGTGTCAAGATCACGCGCGATGTCTACAGGTCAAGAGGCCGCTCATAACCCAAACGGGCAACATCGTGTGCCGTTTTGCGTAACACAGGGGGCCAAGCTCCCAGGTAGCAAGTGTACAGCCGCTGCTTGATAAAGTGAATCCCATTCACCCGATCCCCATTGCGAGATGTCTGGACCCCCCCCTGTCATTCATTATCTGCTTGTGAATCGCGATGTCGTGGTAAGAATCGATAAGAAGTTTAGTAATCCACCTCTCCCAACGAGGACCCTGCGTAAAGCCAGTAGATAGTAGGCTTAGGCCCACGGAGAGCCGAAGCTAGAGCCAAGGCGTTGAGCAGTGGCGCTGCGCGGGGACAGATCGGGGGCCATACGTGCGCTGATGGTTGGGTGTCAGGGGGCGCCGAACCGCCGTCGAGACTGTTTGGATCCCATGGGGTTTGACCAGATGATCTCCAATGGTGGTCAGAGTGCGATGTGTTGTGGTTTTGGATAGCATGTAGCCCTCGCTACGTCCACCGAGTTGTAGGTCGTGAATTACAACGAGAATAGGCTCAGGCGCTACGGAGGGAGTGTCTGACACGGGTTCAAGCATGGATGATGTGACTGCGACCGAATCGACTCCCTTCCGCTGTCCTGTATTTCTTCTTTAGAGACCTACCGGTATCGAGATGGCCCACGCGGAATGAGTCTAGCCAGACTCACAAGGGTCACGACACCGAGTACTATTCTTCTCAGACGGCAACGGTTTCGAAAGCACCGTAAGCAAATTGGTAGAGGATTCACATGGACTAGAACTGAGAGAGCGTTAAAATACTAAGTTGGCGGATATTTGATTAATGTTTTACTGTTTAATAAAGGGTTCGCCATCATAATCGTCAAGGGGGCCGACAACAAGATCATGGGCCCTGCCCGGCACCCTCTGGTATTCAGCTTTCGGCATAGGATAGCCCTCCGGAAGGGCAACCCCGACCTCCCCCGTTCTTGATCGCGCCTAGCCTAGGAGCTAAGCTGAGCTCTGGCTAAGCCACGAGGCTGTATTTTGGCTCTACGGGGCGTTCATTGGGCATGGCCGGGTGCGTCATGGCTTCTGTGGCCTCTCACCTCTGTGGCACTTCGGTGAATATACCACAACAACCTCTCACATCCAGGCGTGCTCTCGCTGCGAAGCCTCTGGCGTATATAGTAATTAGATAAAGAGTCATATATAACTGTTCCGACCTACAGGCAAGCGGCACAAGAGCACTCCTGTCAAACGGAAAAGGCGGGGATATTGGTTCCAAAGGCCATTGGGCCATTTGGCAACTCCTGAATAACGAAGACGCTCTACACGAGATGGAACGACGCTTTAAGGTGTACCAGTGCCTCCCGATTGTATTAAACATTTGCAGGTGATAGACTTACGAGAGGCACAGCGTGGAGTGGAGTCGAGTGCTATAGCCGCTTTGAATTCGTGACCATCCGTTATGGCAACCACTACTTGTCTACTCACAATGTGCCGGTTATGGCCCAGAACCTGGCCCCTAGGGTGATACTCTCGAAGCCACCCCGATTGGGGCGAAGAACGTCCAGTTAGCCCTAGAGTGCCACTGTCCGGCTGACATAGCCGATCCGTTTGAAACTTTGGCTACGTCTCCCCTTGCTTCCTGAAATCTGTTCGGTTACATGTCCAGCATCCTTTAGGCCACCCCGCGTAATCAGAACGATGGCTTGCATGAGAGAAACATGCTCATCATGCTCCACATCGTACCGAAGAGGTTATTCCAGCATACGTCTGAAGACGGCGAGCCGGTAACTTCTCGGACTCTCAGAGACGCCAGTCTCGTACAGGATAACTTACAAGTATGGAATCTTGCCTTGAATACGTGTTGCAGGGTCAACAGCCTAGATTGCCACCTCACATATGCAGACCTACTCTACCCCTCAGCTCTCCATCTACATCATTCTCTCCATCTACATCATTCTCTCCATCTACATCATTCTCTCCATCTACATCATTCTCTCCATCTACATCATTCTCTCCCCATGCAGTTCGTGCAACAGGTTATGGACCCTTATAGCGCTGATTTCCATCGCGTTTTGTCTTATTTGGCTATCATCATCTACCTCCCCGGTGGCGTCACGGCCTAATGGCGCGCTAACTGCCTACAGGTATACCTGGTCACTTCGCGATACGCACGCTCGCATCGAGGAATTCAACGAAAATTCTTTACTCTTACTTGACAACGGAATAGTCGCTAAGCGACTTTCGCGACGCCTTCAATAAGATTTACATCATTGGTATCGTCACCTTTTGGCCCATCATAACCACCCCGAACGGTCCGCGGCTCGCTTCCCGTACTCGCCCACTTCGATCCATAATGAGAATCACCATTTTTTCGAGCTTACCGCGGCAAAGCTTACCGCGCTCACCCCTTCCTTAAACGGTCTGTTAGTTCAGCATCCTGCGTTCTTCCATAACCTCTTTTTTGACCGTTAAGCGTTGAGCTAAACCAACACGATGGGTATGGGTAACGCCCATACACCCTTCAACCGACGATGCCTAGCGAACGAAACATCAACAACCGATGACGAAATCGAAGGCTCCGGCAGCCGAGGCGTGGAGGATACGGATATGGACGTAACAATATGGAACGGGTGCCACGCTGGTACAACTATGAATGGCTTTACTTAGACCTTGGTCCAGCTCGCTATTAAAGGGCGGCTGACCTGGTTGTGAATAGCCTTAAACCACCACGATTCCATTTCTTCTGTATGCTAGGTACCAGGGCGTAATAGCTTTGCTTTTTGTTTGACCTACGGGTAATGTTGCGGGGTAACAACCTTAGGCTACCACCTCACGTATGTAGACCTGCTCTGCCACTCACCTCTCTGTAGATGGCTTTTTTCCATCTACATCATTCTTTTCTGTGTGCAGTTCCTGCAACACTACGAGCCAGAACCCGCCAGAGTACCGCATGTTTTCCTCTGACTCTTATGATATCTGGCCAGTGGCTTGAAGAGACCACCATGAAAACCGTCAGAGTTACATGGAACAAAGGGCGTGGCCATCGATTCGGGGAGACCGGACGCCGTAGCAGGCCTCCGGGCATGTTTTGCCATGACGACAGTGGATAACGTAGAGAGCAAAGCAAGGGGTGAACGTCGTGTGAACGGAGCTCCCGTCTCGGTATTTCTGCAAGATATTATTCGGATAGAATAAAGGGGTAGAAATAAGGGATGTTCGGATGGTCACGTGACAGGAAATCGCAAAGGGCAAAGACGATGTCATTCAGAAAACGGAACTTACAAAGGTTGGCGGCAGAGGTGGCCTATGGATGATATGGGGTGGCAGCCTTAAGTGGGAAGAACCAGAAAGAAATACTGTCGAGGTCATGTCCGTGGTGTGTAATTAACCACGCTTCGGCAACTGGGATATGGGGATGAACGCCCGCAGCCCGCAGGTACCGCAAGATGTTGCCCGGGGGGGTTGAGAGTGCTGTGGGCATCTGACATCTGTGGGCAATAATTT